>SCLH01062872.1:1726-14801 GCA_004367855.1 Oikopleura vanhoeffeni
TATTTTTCTTGAAAAAGGCCCATTTTGAAAGTTATTCTGTAATTTTTCATAAAAAATTCTTCGTTATTTTCAAAAAATTGAAATTTTCGATTTTGGACCTTCTACTATTTTGGCCTCTTACTGTCAGCCCATATTTTGCTATAAGTTATAGCCTATAACACCGACGCTATTTGTAGCAAAAAAGTTGCATAGTGATGATCCAGCTTTTGCCGATCTCTTGTTTGACCGATTGTTTCGAGTGAAACTTCTTCCAGTAAAAAGTGCGTGGTAGACAAATCAACATCCTGTCGATTTGATTGGCTGTCAATATGAGTCATTGAAAAATACTGAATACTGAATCCTAAACAAAAATTAGATTTTTCGAAATAATAAAAATAAAGCTTTAAAAATGAAATTTAGTAATCTTTTAATCTTAAGTTAACCCCTGTCTGTCAGAGATTTTAGAATATATCAATTATGATGATTGACCCAGGAGGGTTTCGAGAAAATGATTATTTTATAAGTCTTTTTTGGCGTTTTTTGAAAAAAAAAAATTAGAATCAAAAGTATAGTTCTTTGAAAGATATTGTACTTTATATTGTATGTCGAGTTTTAGCTCCTACTCCCCTAGACTCGGCAAAATTATTTTTTGCCTACCAGAGCTGTTTTCTCGCATATTGAAATTTTTTCAAAAATTTCACCAGGAAAGTGTTCAAAAACGATAAACCGATTTTAAAATTGCTTATCATTTGGCGTGAAATTATTCTTGAATTTATTACGAAAATTCCTAGCCAAATGATAGGCAATTTCAAAAATGGTTTTGCGTTTTCTAACACTTTCCTGGTGAAATTTTTTTTTATGAAAAAATTAGCTTCCACAGACAAAAAAAGTTTTGTCGGGCCTACCTTACCATAGAAGAATTTCAGCTCTAGCTAGCAATCGACACAGACGAATTACATGTGAGATAGATTAAAATAATCACAAGATTATTGAACGCGAGCCAATAATCATGCGTATGATCGGGTGCTAGCTGGAGCTCAAATCGTCAGCTAAACCAGGCTTGTAAAGGGATGCATCCTCGACCAGATTTTCTTTCCCCATCCCCAGTTTTTCCCTATCTTTTGCTTAAACCTACGCAAAAAAGGGATAGAAAACCCATCGCTTTTACAAGCCTGAGCTAAACTCTTGTATACTGTATATAAAACTATTTAAAAAACTTAACTCAATACAAGAAAATACTAATAGTAAATGAAAAATTGAAATACTTTCGAAGTTTTTTCTTTCTGGAAGTTTTAGAAAAAACCCGATCATAGATTCATATCTTACGATATGCAACGAAACAGAATTTACCGTTTGGAACTCAGAAACTGGAACTTTTGGAAACTGTTTTAACCTTGGACTTTTTGGATTTATCCCTGCCTTTATATTCGCCGCAGTTTCGTCATATTTTTTAGGTTCAAAGGTTAAAAACCAAACACACAAAAGAGAGTCTGTTTGACAAGAAATCTCTTCAACTGGCATTCGAAATTTATAACTTTTCGTTAATTTATAACTTAGAAGTGTAGGGATTTTTTGCTGATTTCGCAGAAAAACATGGTTTGATCATTTTGAATGAGCCTTCTTTAGGCAATATCATAAATAATATCATATTTTTGGTTGCCAGTGAAACGTAAAAAATTATTAATTTTAATTGTGATGATTTTAAAATAAATTCAAGTTATTTAGAAAATTATTTTGAACAAAATTATATATTTATTTTAATAATATTTAAATACACTTCATAGTTTCTCAAAAAATCAACAGTGTGATTTTCGTAAAAATTCAAGATTCATCTATTTAAAGTCTTGTTTGATTCGAATTTTTTTTTCTCATTTTATCCATTGAAGTGTTGCCAGTGATGCGAAAAAATACAGTGTAGAACAAAAAAAGAAACCAAACAAGACTTTTCTTGAACTATTCGAAAATTAACTTTTTGAGTTTTTTGCGAAGCTATAAAGTGTATCAAAAAATAAAATAATAAGAAAATTTTTGTTTAATAATCAAAATTATTTAAATGATAAATGGCGAAACGTTGATTTTTGAATTGGCATTTTTATATATTACAATGTCTCAAAAAACAACAAAAATCATAAATGGATCATTCAACACATAAAAAAGTCGTTTTGATGAATATTGTTTGATGAATTGCCCATTTTTAGTTGTTAAATATAAACATTCACATTCTTATTTAGTATTTAACCTCGCCCACGTGTTTTTTTTATCAAATTTTTAACCTCTCAACAAAGCAAAACCGACCCCCAATATTCGTCTGCCCGAATTTCCTTGGCAGATATGGATCAAAATAACCTCAAATTTTTTGTTGGTTTTGCTGCTTTCCGTTCAGTTAATATCATATTATATTCCAGTTTATTTTCTTCATAATCCACCTTATCCGGCGTATCTCATTTGTTATCTCGCCTTGATCGTTGCGGAAATTGCGCATTTAGTATTTCTTTATCAGGAAATGATCTGAATAATACAATTTTTCACCGGTTTTTGACCTAACGTCGATACACAAGTCAAGGTTTCGAACATATAATTTTTGAAGAGGTCATTTTTACGAAATACATTATATTTATTAAGAAAATTTTATTGAATAAATTAAGCGTTATTTGAAATTGGCCAAAACCTACTTACTTTTTAAGTAATTTAATAAAAATACATTTGTCTATACGGACAAAACGGCCAATTTTAAAGTTATTTTCAAATTTATTTTCGAAGACCATAATGACAGTGGTATTTTTCATATAATAATAATTTATTCGGATTCTTGGTTTAGTATAGACTGTTTTTAAGATATTTTCACTAATTATTTGCGTTTTTCGTAATCTTTGAGTGCCGTTTTTAAATAATTATAATTTGAAGTGGAAAAAATCGTTTTTCTACATTAGTAAAAAGTTTAACATAGATCGAACATTTTCATTGTTTTTGATCGAATTTTTTTTCTTCTTTTTTTTGCAATTGTATTTAATAATTAATTTGAATAATTTTATGTCTATGCTAAAGATACTTCCGCGTTTTAAGGTTAATATATTATGAACACATTTGAAGTTTATGGTCCCATACAAATTATTTTTCCGCCGTGGACCAAGTTGGGTTATTATGGCATGGCTTTTGACAATCCCTTTTTATTGTGTACAAATATTTCAAACCGCCAGAGGTGTGGGATACTTTCCGAGTCATTCAAGCAGACTGATCGATTTGGGTATTTTATACTCTTGCCTATCTATCAAAGGGAAAAGTTATATAAATATTATCAAATAAAAATGATTGACTGTATTACCAATTTATCAAAATTTTAACGATAATTCCTGAGTCAAAATTTGGAATAGATCTTAGATTTATCAGTTTCAATCTGTTATTTCGAAGTTAATACCTGCACGGACCAACTTATGTAGTTTTCCTGTATACAAACACCCTTAAAGGGCATTTTTGCATGTCTGTCTATAAGGAAACTATGGACAATAACCCCTTTTTGAAAATTTTCGAGATGATGTATCAAAAAAAGGAATATTCATATTTTTCTGACAATTTATAATCTATAAAAACCTGTTTTTCTGGAAAATATTACCGAAGAGTAAACAAAGGCCTTCATTATTTTTTCGACAAAATTTTAGTTTAATATAGAAATTTCGCAATAGACGAAAACCCAGTACCTATTTTCTTATTTTGCGAACGCGCTTCAAAAAAAATGAAATGCGTCATAGTTACCTCGAGAGTGAAAGTTACAACCTACACATTACTTATGTGTGGGTTCAACCTGATGCGCAAATAGACGAAGAATGTGTCGATTATTACTTTCACTACAGTGACTTGACATCAAGTTAATTTTGACTAATTTCATTTTCTGAAGTGAGTCTCTAAAAATAAGAAAAAATACTTGGCCGGTGCAGGTATTATCTTAAATGAAATATCAAAATTTGACGGTCACGTTTGCTATATATATCTGTTATGCCAAAATTATGAGAAAATATGCATGAATGTTCTCGATAAAAATGTATTTTTTCCACTTTTGGTTATCACTCCTTACAGTTTTAAAGACCAAAAATTTTGGTTTATTTTGAAATGGAATACTTAATTTTCCACAGCTCTTTACTTGATTGCCCATATTGCCCCAAATAAACCGGAATTTATCAGACTTCCGTTCCGGTATCAGAGGGCTATACGAAGAGATGGGCGAATGAGCGAGGAAGATGGGAGTGAAACTGAAGATCAAAATTTCGAAGATAGATCTTTACTGCTCGGAGAATCATTGACAGCCAGTTACAGGTGAATTTTGAAAACAAAATTAAAAATTTGTAAGGTGAGCAATATGGTTGTTAATTTGCCTAATTTTGATCAAATATTATGTTGTCCTGTTTCATCAGGTTAAATTAAACAAGTAAATGAAATATAACTTATTGGTTTGGTAATATGGACTAAATTGGGTCAAGTTTTAGAAAATTTGACCCCTTTTTTTAAAACATAATGACAAATCTTATTTCTCACTTATATTGGTTGTCCTACAATTAATACTTGTTCTGCATTCAAATTTCCGCCCTAAAAAATGAAAATACCCTCACCCGGACGATTTTTTCCCGACTTCTTATTTTCGGATAAGAGGTCATCTAGTGTAACTGTTTCGCAACGATTTTGTCGATTGAAAATTTAAATATTACTATGTGAACGCTAGATGTAGCGCATCGTCAATTTATTTGATGAATTGTTAAGGCAATCGACTACGCGACGAAACTTATCAGCGGAAGAAGGAAATTCCCCATGGTCAATGCTGACGTTCTCTTGGCCAAAAAAACTCTTGCAGCAAGGTACCCGATTCGGTATTCAGACTCCAGAGCAAGCTATGGCTATGCCAAAGGAAGGGTTGATATTCATAACTTATGATTGATAATTTATCATGCATTATACCATCAAGTCGGTGTCTTTTGGTAGAACGTATTATATTTTTTAATTATGAGTCATCTTTAGCAAAAGAGGGCAAACGTTTGACCAATGAGTCACTCATGAGTGCTCGAAATGCGTAATGTCGCATTTCACGAAAATAAGTTGATTAGCCTCTTATATTTCGCATCTAAAAGTTTCGAAAACCTGAAGTCGAAGCCAAACTTGTTCTCTACACACTGAAAATGGCTTTTTAGCCGTAACGTCAAAAATAAACTACTGTCTTATTTGTCTAAGCGGACGCTAAAAACGTCCGCTTAGACGTAAGAAAATTTTGAAATTTGAAAAAATGCGTTGGTTTTCGCCCAAAAAACGCAAAAAGACACTAAAACGTCCGCTTAGACAAACGTCCGCTTAGACAAATTCGACAGTATTTTAAAATAGAATTTAAATAATCATTATGTCTCAAAAACAATAAAAAATTGATAAAATACACAACAAGTTCTACCGCTAGAGGTGCCGTATCTAACATTATCCTAAAACGATTATCTTTTATTTTGTCCGGCGAAATTTCTTTACTCATAAAATACAGTTGATATCCTCTCTATAATTTATTATGTCTGTCAAATCGATAAAGAAGATATCTACTGCATTTTATAGGCACCAAGAATTCCCTAGGCCAAAATTTAAAGTAATCGTTTTGTGGTGAAGTGCGATAAAAAAATTAATCAAATTGGGTATAAACTGTAAGATGCTGATATAAATAAAAATTACCAAAATTTACCAACGTGGCGACCCAAATTTTGAAAGCTTGTAAATAAAAAAAATAACAGTTTGTATTTTTTTCGGCTAGGTAGGACACTCAAGCATGTAACTGATCATATGGATGCTGATTAGCTGGCGCGCCATGGCGTTTAATAATCTTGTGATGATGTTGTTCTAGCTCTCTTGTTAGCAAACAATTAAATACTGTAATCTACTGTCGTTTTTGTCTAAGCGGACGTTTTAGTGTCTTTTTGTGTTATTTGTAGTCGAAAACGTACGCATTTTTTTAATTTGAAAATTGGCTACAACTTGGGTTTCTTGAATTTTTCTAAATTTTATCCTTTCCCAGAAATACTTCAAACTGGGGCTGTTCATGCTAAAAATTTGGCTTATAATTACTAGCTTCAGTATTTGATTTGTTAGACAAAAATTTGACTTCGTGCGTCTAAGCGTACGTTTTTGTGTGCGTCTAAGCGGACGTTTTGAAAATTTCTAAAAACGTCCGCTTAGAAAAATACGACAGTATTTAATTTTTAATCACTTAAAAAAAGTGTAAGATAAAGATTCACTCAAAAGCATATTTTGAAAGTCAAATTTATTAAAACCCACTTCTAAGGATTTGCGAACTCAGTATTGCGTCAACAATTTTGGAGTTTCTGATCTTGTTCGTCCATTACCGTTGTATACTCGAGATTCCAGTACAACTCAACTCGATCAAGCTGGATTAGAAGAATTAACAAAATTATGGAAAAAAATTGCTTCAGTTTATGGATTTAAATTTGTCATGTTTGGTTTATTTCAAATGATAGCCCTGATTGCAACATTTTGCAAGCCACTTATACTGTCACAATTGCTAAACTATATGGAATCTAGTGTAAAGGATCCATCGGAAGGATTTGCATGGGCAGGATTAATGATAGCTGTATCAGTTTTGGGGCTTAAAATCTAGAATCGTATAATTTTTTAACATCAAATTGAACCCCAGGTGATATGGACAGGTATCGGAACTTATATCGATTACGATCTCCGGCTCTACAAAACTATTTTTTTATTTTGAACTTTAAAAATCGATAGAAATTGAGATTTTTAAATTTTTATTTTACAGCCATTTGTCTTGGAATTTTCTAATGTTTCGTTTAATACCCATATTAAGTCACTTTCGGTTATTTGAAAATATTGCATCTTAAAAATTTTGAAAAAATTGCAAAAAATGAATTTTCTTTTTTTTGCACAAAACCATTAAGATTGGCATCCACAGTTAACATTTCATCACATCCTAGTAATCAGAGAAAATTTCCCTAATTATGTGTTGAAATTTTTTTCTTATGCCGTTAGAATAAGCTTCATTCTTCGATTTTTCTGAATAAGACTAGAAGCTCACGTAATTATTGCCCGAAAATAAAAGAATATTCTCTGAGAAAAAAGTCGTTTTGTGCACCCGGGAATCGTAATCGATATAGACTCTCTAGCGCTGATGTGGTCGGTGCTTCAGGACAATAAAACCTGGGTCGAAGCACCCACTTTATTGCTCACATAAGCATATACAGCGACTGACTCAGTATGATATATTCTCCTTTACAACCTTTTCATTCATAAACTTTTATATTTTTACCCCTTGGGAAGTTCTCGAGGGATTGGTCTCTGTTCATCTCGATTATCAACTGCAAAGAATGAAATTGTCATTAAGAGCCGTCCTTATAAGTTGCGTTTACGAAAAATGTACTTTAGTCTCTAAAATAAATTTTAACAAAAAATCTCTTGGGGAAATTCTGACTTTAATGAGCACGGATTGTGATCGTTTATCTGGTGCCATCACAAATTTACATCAATTGTGGAGTGTGCCGCTACAATGCATATCGGTGTTGATTTTACTCTATTTTCAAGTTGGATATATTTTCTTTATTGGGCTGGGTTTTTCGATAGTTATGATTTTTATTAATCGATGGATTGGGGGATTTATTGGAAAAGTCAATGCCAAATTTATGGCAGCTAAGGCAACGGCTTGATTTTTTTGATTATATCGATTACGATCCTGGCTCTACAAAACGACTCTTTTTTATATTGAATTTAAAAAAATCGATAGAAATTGAGATCTTTGAATTTTTATTTTTCAGCCATTTGTCTTAGGATTTTCTAAATTTTCGTTTATGACTCATAATAGGTCATTTCCGGTTAATTGTAAATCTCGCATTTTGAAAAATTTACAACTTCAATTACCTGATAATTTTTCATTAGAAATAAGTTATTTCGTAAAATCATTTCTGAAATATTTTAAAGATCTGAAGATTTTATTCAAATAAATAAAAAAGGTCACTTGATTCAAATTTGACCCGAAAAATCAACGTGGCCTAAAAATGTTGAGCAAAGTGGAGTTTTAAATTCTGAGCCGTTTTGAAGGATGCCCGAATTAAATTAGTTTCCGATATTATTTATTCTATCCGAATGGTTAAAATGCATTCTCTTGAAAAAATATTCGGCTACAAAATCATAGAATTGCGAAAAACTGAAATCAACGAATTATCAAAAGTGAAATATTTAGACGCAGCGTGTGTCTATTTCTGGGCTACAACACCGGTGCTCTTATCAGTGATTTTATTCGACATTTTTGCGGCGAATGGAGATGTTCTAACTGCTTCAAAAGTATTTACATCTTTGGCTTTGATTAATATGTTAATTTTCCCATTGAATGCATATCCATGGGTTATAAATGGAACTATGGAAGGCTGGATTTCATTACAAAGGGAGGTTTTTTTTTAATTTTTACATCAAAAATTTTCATTTATATAATGAGGTAGGCAGCAAATCAGTTGAACGTCGGAAAAAAGTTTTAATTTTTATTAGAAAATATTTTTTTTTTGAAAATTACGATTCAAAATTTTCGACAAATGCATGTTTTATTTGGATGGCTAGGGCCGGAGCAAAAAAGGCAAATTTGCGTGGGCAAAACTGAAATATTAGTAAAAAATGGCATAAAATGACCGGTGGGCTCCCAAATGAAAATCGGCATAAGGAACGGTGGGGGCCCAAGCTCAAATATTTGCGTGGGCAAAACTGAAATATAGTAAAAAATGGCATAAAGTGACCGGTGGGCCCCAAACTGAAAATCGGCATAAAGTGAACGGTGGCCCCAGATCTAAAAAAACGATCTCTTTCGTGAAAAGTGACCGCAGGGCCCCGTTATCGATATGTAAGAAAATATGCAAAAAACCTATAAAATACATGTTTTTCGTAAAATTTTGACGGAAGAGTATTAAAAGATCTTAATTATTTTTAGCCAAAAGAGCAACATTTTATAAATTTATGACAAAATATGTGGTGAAATTTTTTTTTTAAATAAGGACAATATGGAAAAATCCTAGCTGACGGAAAACAACAGTATCAATCGTGATTCAAGAAATTTCATTTGTAAAGTCAATGAGTTGATACCAGCAATTGTTTTCAGATTCATAAGCAGGTTGGTATCAACTCATTACTGATAACCGGTTTTATCTTAAACAACATATCTTGGGTCGTGTTGAAAAATCTGCGTCTTTTATTAATCAGAGTACAGTACAGTCAGTACATACTATACTGAGTCAATCAAGTGTCCTAGGAAAGTGGGTCTATACGATTCACAGAGCTACAGCTCGCTAATGATTTTTTCGAATATCATTTCATAATCTTGAAAGACTTGGAATTAATTATCTGTCGTTTGACACTTCTCTCGAGAAAATATATATTATTAAATTATATAACAGTTTATACTAAATTGATCAATGAAATTTGAATTTTTTTGTTCATTCAGAACTACCTATTACGATATTTTTTGTACCAAATTTTACGCTAAAATTTTAAACCTACAAAGACTGCAAGAATTAATTGACCTGAAGGTTATCGACTATCAATATATTTACACTCCATTTGAATCTGAGGTGCAGCAAGGATCTGAAGAGCAGCTATATGGTCTTTCTCCAAGTAAAATGCCAAGCCTTATTAAAGTCAGGGAAAGTAATTTGATAACAAAACGAATCAGGGGTTTGCGGAGTGAGTACGCTTCACTTATTTTTGTAGGGGTTTTTACAGATTTAATAATTTATTATAGGTTCATTTTAAAAAATGTTTTTATTTGACGTTTCGGTTATTCCATAATCATAAAGTGAAGGAGTTTTGAATAAAATATAGATAGAATACTTTTTTGTTTCGAGCANATTGTGTTAATAAGCGAAGAAATTAAACACATTTTCTTTCAGTATGAGAATCGGGCCTCAGGTGCGCACAATTATTGACCAGTTAAACATAAGACCTAGCGCCGACCACGCGAGAGAGATCGCTCAAGCATTTTCCCGATTTGTATTGTATGATAGTGATTCGTTCATTTTTATAAGAATAACTTGTTTTTTTCAAAACTGATCGAAGTCAAAAACTTATATCAAAGCAAAAGTCAGATAATCAAATTTCAACATATTTTCGTAATTCGGAAACATTTTCGATTAATTTTTGTAATCGCCAAAAATTATTTGCGATATCTCGCCGTATTTTGCAAGTTTTAATGAAGGTGAATAGGAATACCAAAATATTGCTCTTTTTGAAGTAGAAATAAATTGCATCCCAAATCAATAACCGTTAAGTTAATTTACAAAAATGTACATTTTTTTTTGTAAATTAAATTTGTATCTCATTATGATTCAGATTTAAAAGCGATTTCCAAAAACACCTCAAGAATTATTACCACGGGTGCGAACCGGTAATTTTGTTGAAAAATTCGTAGGCGGAAAATTTTGGGATATCGAAAATAATGGTCTAACCTGCCGCGGCCCACAGCGATTTATTTGAAAACTTGTGTGAAATGAATAAATAATAACGCAATGTTTGAGCTATGTAGCTCTGTACTTCTCATAGTACATGAAACCGGCAATTTTACTACCAGTTAAAACTCCCCGAGAAAAAAAGAACATTACATTTAATCGGTATTTTCACCGGAGAAAATATCGAAATAAAATCGCTCATTTTTCTGCGTAAATTTCCCCCTCATTGTCTTCGTGTTTTTAAAAATCCAGATTAATTGATTAATAAACTCCCTGTTCAATAGTTGAAATTTTGCCGGGTTCTCCCCCTAAATATGGGTTTTCTTTTGTTAAACATTTTATGGTGCCTAAAAAATTTACCATTCCGAAATAAAGTGGATAATGCTTCATTCTCTCACAATTCTGACCGATTCCAAGCTTCTATTCTCAAAGACTTAAACCTAAAGATTGGACGATCCGATTTTGTTGGCATCGTAGGTGGTGTTGGAGCCGGAAAATCGTCACTTTTATTAGGAATGTTGGGAGAATTGGAAAAAACTGACGGGATTATTTCAATGAATGACAATCATGATGGAATTGCGATTGTGACTCAAGACCCATGGATTTTTAACGGAACTATTCGAGAAAATATTTTATTTGGTTCATTTTATAATCCGGAATGGTACAGACAAGTCATAGAATCTTGCGCACTATTAGGTAAATAAAATTTTGAAAGGGATTGTAGTCAAAAACCCCAATCAAACAAATAATTTCCTGAATTATTTAACCAGTGTAAGACAGTGCCGATTAGCACTGATTGTCATTTAGCTCATTCTTATACTAACACACAAAGTTTTATGAAATTAATTACTTAGTATGCTAAGTTTTCCACATTTCTCTATATTTTAGTCCGAGAAATTATTTTTTTAACTATTCTGGTTTGTGAATAAGAGCCATTAGGTTAAGTCCAAATTGTAAAACTAAAAAAATTATATGAGTTTTTGAACTTGAAGTTTTTTGTTAATTGCTAAAGACTTTTCTTAAGAAAAGTAGATAATTATGATGTTATTTGTCTAAAAGTGATGAAAAAATTTATGGTTCGAAAATGAGGCTTCAGAAGTAAATAAATCACAAAATTTTTCGGACTCTAAAATGAGTTGAATCATAAGTTCGTAGAGAGAATAATTCTCTGGGAATTAATAATGATTCTTTGCCTATGATTCATAGGCTATGAATCATAACCTATGAAATCACTTAAGGGGGTAGTGTCCGCAAAAAAAAGTTGGCCTGAAATCTGATATAACTGTCATGTTTGGCTATAAGGACACGTATATATGGACACACCCGAAGAAATTTGGCCATTTTTGCCATTTTCGAACAGTTTGCTCGAATATAGGGCCAAAACAACACTTTAATAATTGTAGTTAGGGGGAAAAATTGACGAAAATTTGGACGATACATACCTTTAATAATGTAGTGAATAATTTTTTTTTGATTTTTTTATTTCTTCGTTGCTGTGCATTTTAGGCCTGGAATTGGAAGGCCGTTGAATGCCCAATTCTCAAAAAATCGTGGTAATTTCTCCTCGATTCTGTTGCTGCTGGTGAAAAATTAATTAAGGAGAGGATTTTGAATGACATATGAAATCAATATGCTTACAGGTAGCTATTTTTTTAAAGGAACCACCCTTGTGAGCTAATAACTCGGAAGTCATAAAGCATATCGACGAACGGTTTCTTATGGTGTAGCCAAGTAAATTTTGTGACATGGAAAAATTTTAGTTTTTTTTCAAGGTCAATCGGTTTCACCGGTAATAAGGTCGAAACGTAAAATCGGTTTAATACAGAATCCACCACAAGAAAGTTTTGAAAGTATACTTTTTAGGATAGTTTTCAAGAAAATTTTTTGGCAATAATATTTTTGAATATTTGACACCACCGTAGGGTCAAATTACACTTTTTTCAACCTCTATTTTAACAAATAGAGTTTAAATAATGGCAATATACTCCTGGGGTAGTTTTTCCAGAGAAATTTTTTTGACAAAATGTTTTGCATATTTCACACCACCACACGTGGTCAAATAACACTTTTTTCTAATCCCTTGATAACAAATATGTTTTTACATGGAAATATTCTTTCTTGGGTAGTTTTTTCAGAGAAATTGTTTGACAATAATGTGTTTGACTATTTGACACCCACTTAGGGATCCAAATTACACTTTTTTCAAATATGTAAAAAACATGGGTTTTAATATGGCAATATACTTTCTGTGGTAGTTTTCCCTAGATAAATTTTTTACAATGATGTTTTTATATTGACACACGTAGGGGATCAAATTACACTTTTTTCAATATGTAATAAAAAACAAATGGTTTTTAATATGCGGCAATAATACTTCCTGTGGTAGTTTTCCCTAGATAAATTTTTTACCAATTGATGTCTTTTTTATATTGACACCACTTAGGGGGTCAAATACACTTTTTTCAATATGTATAACTAATACTGGGTTTAATATGGCAATATAATTTCCTGGAGAAGTTTTCACGAGAAAATTTGATGACAATTATTCTAATTTTGGGCAAATTTTTGGAAAAAAAAAAAAACAGGTTCCCCAAGACGGCAAATTACACAATTTATGGCAATATTTTTTG
>SCLH01062873.1:6894-21386 GCA_004367855.1 Oikopleura vanhoeffeni
TACATGAATCCAATAATTTTTGGAAAAATAAAGTTTTCTAGACCGAAAATGCCAAAATAGTGATTTTTTGCCCTTTTACTAAATCGTTATTTTTGTCCTCCCTAAGTTCCTGCACGTATTCAAATGCGGTTTTATACTATGCATTTTTCTTGCTATAAAACAAACTTTTTTGCCAAAAATATGAAATTCAATTGAATTCGAACTTGGCCCTTTTTATCGGGTCGGCAGTAAAATGTCGACTTTTCCCGAAATTATCGTTATGTAAAATGTCGGCAATTTTCGCAGCATTTCCGACATGTTACACCCACAATAGGGCACTCCGCGGTGTAAGTTACAATTTACATCAGGTTTTTTGGTAAATGTAGGCTTTCACCTTAAAATTTGGGGGGGAAATACGAATCTTGAGTATCCATCGTGTGGTTGATCATTTTTTGTTATTATTTTTTTTTTAATTTGGTCGACATTTTATAAACTTTGTTATTGCAGTCTAAATTCTACTTTTAGCCGTTTATTGCAAAAGTCTACATTTCACACCGATTTTGTTCACGATGGGAAAAGTTCACGTGGGAAAAGTCGACATTTTACAAAGTCGACATTTTACAAAGTCGACATTTTACGAGAGTGTTCTACTACTTGAATTTCGATATTTTCACAAATGGAAGCACTTAATTTAATGCGGTTCATGTTTAGCAGTTTTAAAGATACTTCACCAGTTAAATTGTAAGGTAAAATTAAATAAAGAGTAAAATAATAAAAAAAACAGTCGATAATAACAGATGACCATTATGGGGTTTTGCAAAAAACTGATTAATACAAAATTAAGTAAATGAGTCAAACAAAGCAGTGTGTAAAATCGGGATGAATTTTCGATTCCGATGATATCCCGAGACGTATTCTTTCTCATAAAGTTCACACCAAAAACCTGTACTTATGCGTTTAACCCGTAGTGAGCCAATAAACGTCGGTAAATTTTCCTGAGCTCAATGTTCAGATAAATGGGAGAGCCGCAATTTTCTACTACATGTATATGAGACAAATATTTTGAAACGCCTAAAAATAAGTGATAATCTCATTGTACCACATAAGTCTCCTTTTTTTCCGATAATTTAATGCTTTATTTTCAAAAGACTTGTGCGGACAATTAAAATGAAAAAATAATTGTCTGAGTGTAGACTAAAACAATAATGATAATCTGGTGCTAAAGAAGAAAATTTATCATACATCATTTAGTATGTCAAATGTTCTGATTTAGAGTTATAAAAAACTTCTTAGCACCGCCTAATATCTCCTTAGTCACAAAAATTGACCTCTATACTCCTAAGGCCAACTCGCGCACCAAGTGGCCTTGTAATCTGGCAAACAGCGCGGCTTCAAAATAGTCACCTGTTTTAAAGAGTTTTCAACAAAAACAAAAGTCCATTATTTTTGGCGTTTCAAACTATTTGATTCATATAGTAAGTATTCATACTAGGTTATGATTAATAACTTATAAATTCGAGGACACTTTGCCAGAAACAACCTAATCATTTCGATTATGAAGGTTAAATTTTCACTAAAACTTGGAATTAACGACCTACTGTATAAAGGTCTTTGAGATGGCTTTAGCCTTGATTATACATTGTATTTTTTAAATTAGCCTAATTTGATTTCTAAGTTTCAGAAATTTTACAGAAATTCTGAACCAAATATTTTGTAATTCTTATTAAAAATCCTAAATATTTGTTTCAAAAATTTTTCGAAATTTCTGAAACTCAAAAATAAAATAAGGTTACTTTTAAACAATTATTTTTTTTAAATTCAGGCTAAATTCATCTCGAAGACTTTAATTTAAGTAGTTCGTTAATCCTAATTTTTTGTGAAAATTAAGCCGTCAAAATCAAAATAATTAGGTAGTTTTTGACTAAGTTATAGATTAAAAATAGGAAATATAGGACAAAAAAGTGACAATTTCTTTAATAATATACGTAAAAGTTTTATGCAAAATTAGAAGTTATTTGGGGAATACAGTATTATTAAATGGCTTTAAAATGTTTTTAGCAGTTTCTAAAAAATTCGAATATCGAAAATGTAAGAAAAAATTTATCGTTAAGCGATCAAAGGCAAAAATTAAAAAAGTCTAATTGAATTTTCGATTCCATTTGACATTATTAGTGGCCATTGATAAAGCAAATTTGTACTAATACAATTTTATAAATTGCAGAATAGGCATGATTATTTATGGAAACATGACTTTTGAATTCGTTGCCATAATTACGTGAACGTTTTTATAATTAATGATCAAATCTCATGGGATTTTAATTAACGGTTGTTATAATTGTAACAGGCAGTGTTTCAAATCGGGATTAAATTTCGGATCAAATCTTTACCTAGGGTGTCCGGGGTCAGAAAAAAATTTGTAATGAACATTTTTTAGAAAATAAAAATCTTGGAATACGTGAAATTTAAAAAGGACTTCGAATGTTTTTCTTATTTTTCGAAATTTTGAAGTCTGAGCCTGATTTTGATTGGTTAAAATTCAAACCATTCAGAATCGTGCATTTCGATTTAGTTTTAAAAGTTTTTAATGCTGATTTTGCATATAGGTATCTCACGATATGGATATTTATAAGTTTTGCTTTTTTCATCATTGAAAAGCCGAAAAACATGAAAATGACCAAAATTAGATGTGTTTTGATTATTATTAGATGTACCTTTAATAATTGACCACTTTTGACCTCGGACATTCGAACTGAATTCCAATCTGATCCCGATTTGGAACACCCGTAACAGGTCATTAGTAAAACGTCGAACATTAATAATTTTGATCTCTCAGCTAACTGACTATTCAAAGAAATAATGAGATCACAATTATTGGTGTCAAATTTTAATCCGAATATGACTTGAAATACTTAGCGAAAATCATCAACGCATGAAAAATAATTTATGTCCAGATATACGCAGTCCTTATAAAAACATTTGACAGTATTTGCCAAAATCAAGCTATCTTTAACTCTATTTTGCGCCATCTAAAAAAACGGACCTACGGAAATACAAATAACTGCTATTGTAAAATAAAACTTCAAGGCGTATGGGCATAATTTGAAGGTTGATATTTTTCGGCAAGTCCTAAAAAAAAGAAATAATTTTTTGTTGTTTTATGATGGACAGTCGTTTTAACACCTCGGACACTTACAATACCCTCTATGTCTTTGGCTTTTAAATCGAACAAATTTCAGCTAATCGGAGTCAAATGAGACCCAATCAGAGCCAAAAACCTCAAACCCACGCAGGGACAAAAAGTAAATATAAAAACCAAACAACCAAAGGGCATCGTATAAGGTCACCGATTTTGAGCAATTTTTTTGTTATAAATTGGTCAAAAGTAATGAGTATAAAGTTGAAAAAAATCTGATGTGGCTTGTAAAAGAAGATTTGTTTAGACCAATTTTCATCGTTTGAATTTCCCCATGACATCATTTTGAGTTTCCAGACACCGAAACAGAAAACTAGTCATGATACTGTTGAAATTCTTGATTTTCTGGTGGTTTATCAAACCTCGAATCGTGCAAAACGTACTCGTAATGACTTTCAATCTGATTAATCCAATCTAGATACTCTCTCATTTGTATTTCTAGCCACGCATCACATTCTGTCAGTCTTTTTTTGGCGTAATCCGGCCCCCAAGGCTGGTATGAAATACGGAAAACAGTGAAATAATTTGCATATTGACCCACTGAAACTAGGGTTGCGAACGGAAGAAACTAAACTTAAATCTAGAGGATACATGGAAAAAAATCTATGGCATTCTTGGGTGAAAAACTATGAAAAATACGATTTTTTTGAAAAAAAATTTTTCGCCATCTGGTCGTCAAATTATGATGTTTTAAAATGTTTTGATTTCAACTGAAGTTATTTATATAAATCATTTATAGATCATTTCAAATCAGACTTCTCCATCATAAAACATGGATGCAGGAATAACTTTCACCGTATTCACACTGAGGCCTTTTTTATAAAAACACTTCGCCCCAGTCTGAATATTCAGAAGCAAGAAAAGAAATTCCCCCTTTTTTCGAAAATGGGGACTTAATTTTTCTTGTTCCTGAATCCCCATAAAACTTTCCATGCATTTCTAGATATGTGCTCAATTTCAAGTTTTATTATCTTTATAAAAACATTTTTACTTTTGAAAATGGTTCTAAACTGCCGAAACGTCAAGTTTTTACAATAAAATTAATATTATTTATATAAACAATATAAATAATTGTTAATTTTCGTTAATGGGGACTTTTTTAAGAAAAAAAGATATAATTAAAAAAAAAATGAAAAAACTGAGCTTGGAAAATTATTAAAAAAATTTTGAAAATCGCTCTAAAATACACATTGAAAATTTTAATCTCGAACGGAAATTTTCGGAACGTTCAAATTCCCATTTTAAACATAGAACCTCAAAGTTCTCCCATAAAAAATTTTCGACCGATTTTAGTTAAAACCGCTCGTTTAAAAGGTGAAAATTCCAACGTGCGAAACCCTGACTAAAACCCATTTTTCTAAATCGTTCTGAGTCTGTGAGTTAATTCCGTCGATTGTTTTGGCAAGTTGCCAACCGTCGTAAACGACCCTGGTGGTACCGGGCCCAACTTGGATGAGAGACTGCTCGTGCTTGCCACAGTCGACGTTCATCAGATAGGAGAGGACATACACTTTTAAACTTTTGCAGTTATTTTGACAAGACACTATTCGACGATCACGATCGTAAATCAGGCAAATACCTTAAAATTCAAAATATTATGGTTTTCGAACAAAAATAAGTTTTGAAAAATTTACTTTCATACATTTTAAGGGTGTCGTTTTGTCCATATCCATTATTATCCCCGGGTAACACTAAAAACTTATTCCCTATTCTTTTACAGGCAATAATTTTTTTAGTGATCGGGGATAATAATGGATATAAACGCACTTATTGCTCGAAAATGGCCAAAAATATAAAATTTCGGTCGTTTTGTCCATATACACGATGTATACGCAGTCATTATAGATACATTTGACATTAAATATCTTTTAGAGCAAATCATGAATTTTGAGATCATAGTGTCATATTTAAATCTGGAACCTAGAATAATGCACACAGCAAATTTTTTAAACATTCTTGAAATCATTTTCGAATCGTAGGCAGTAAAAAAATCACTTTTAGCACAAAAATTTGGTCGGAAAATAAACTGCTCCAAAAACAATTGAGTTCAGATTAGGATGTCACCTAAGTTGACCAAAACGGAAACATATGAGGAAAAATGAAGATAGCCATTATTGATAATTTTGGATTTTGACAGTATAATTCAGATGTGGTCGAATTTTATCGTACCTACCTCAACTTTTTCGGATCCAAGATATTTCTGTAGAAAGTGCCATAAATATTAAAATTTGAAAGCAACGTTCATTCTATTGAAAGTGAAATGAGCATATATTTGAACAAATACAGAAAGTAGAAGTGCTCAAGAAGTGGTGCAATTGAGATAACTGGCTTTTTAAAATTCTGTCAATCAAATATTATATATAAAAATATGATATAATAGAAATAAAATACGTTAACGAATGTTTTGAGGAAATTAATGGCCAATTTTATACAAATGGTTTTAAATCCGACCAATCATGCATTTCTTGATAAAAGTTAAAACGTATCTGATTTGCATTATATCATATTATTATATATGATATTTGATTGACGGAATTTTAAAAACCAGTAATCTCAATTGCACCACTTCTTGAACACTTATGCTTTCTTAATTTGTTCAGAAATAAGCTCCCTTGACTTTTTAACTATGATTACTCAATTGTTGAAGGTAAACTGTAACTCGTATAAAATATAATTTGTCTGAAAATTATTTCTTTCTAGACATAAAGTATGTCACATTTTTGCTCCCGTTCTTGATTTCTGCACAATTTACTATCCGCCAATCAAACGTTTGAATTTGAGAAGCACCTACGTGTTTGTCAAATTTAAACGTTTTGGTTGGCGGATAGTGAATTGTGCAAAAATCAAGAACGGGAGCAAAAATGTGACATACTGTACTTATCAAAGTAAACATTCCATTTTTCATGCAAAGTTGTCATTTATTTTCAAGTCTAAAATTTTGATCTGGAATACTGATTCAGCTTATAACACTTTAGTCGATCTCAAACACACATCGATCTCAAATTAGAAATTTTTGTAGAGAATTTTCCACTGAGTTTTTTGGTCCCCAGAAGTTTTGAAAATTTTTATCTTGAATACCGATTCAGCTAATAATATAAATTTAAACTTAAAAATGACTCCGTGAAATCGTCTTCATTTCGCGAAATATAAATTTTTCAACGAACCGCTTTGAGAAATTATATATACCCAATTTTCGGAACCTAATTCAATTTAAAAATAATTTTACCTTTGTTCATTTTCTCCAAAAGGTCCCATGTCTCTGACGAGCGGTTGACATTTGAGATTGTTGACAGGTCAATAGTTTCAAACGAATCAGCTGCTCTCCGGTTGAGTTTTTTTTGATCTTTAGTATAGCGGTTGATTCCACCTTTTTCTTCGGAGCAGAACATTATATCTAGGTTGGTTTTGGTGGAGGAGAAAAAATCGACTTTTGTGTTGCATTCGTAGAAACTGACGGTACACCATGGTTTTTCAGTTTCTTCCTAAAAATTGATTTTTATTAATAAATTAATATAATATAAATATAAACCGAAATCTTACTTTTTTTAAACAATTATGTTTTTTTCTGAAATAGTGCTTGAGCCATATTTCATTAATTGAAACCCCGTAGCAGTCCATGATTTTTTGCCATAAAAGTATAAAGAACAAGTCTTTTATTGGACCTTATTTTCAACTTGAATTTGAGAACTCTTATCAAATAGACTACAAGACTGTACTACAATTAACACTTCCGTTTTCTGTACGGGGTGATTACAGTCCGTTCTTTTTAATATTTTCATACCTTATGTTCAAAATATTTTGAATTATTATTTTATTACCAAAATAAAGGGAACCACACACGAACCGACAACATTTGACCATAAGTCTTCTTTCAAAAAAAAGGATTCGTCCGCAAAATAAAAGTGGAAGATGTAAAGCCTGAGTTTTTTAATTGAAACATGATTAAAATCAATCAAAAATATTTCGATAATTTTTGCATTCTACATTTAAATTTTGTTTTGTTAAATTTATTTTTCTAAAAGCTCAAAATTTCCCCAGTCCGAACCCTAAACAGTATAAGTTATACTGTATAACTCATACTACTTTGCGAAGTATTCTAAATTGTGAAATACCAATCGATGATTTTATATTATCGTACAATACGGTACTTAAAATTACTCCTCGATACTTGAAATCTAAAAAAAATTATTAATACCAAAAAAATAAACACAAATTTCGCCGTAGTAAAATTCGCTTGAATATTTCAAAACTTATTTTTTTAGTTTTCATCAGATTGTCTCAAACATTATCTTCGGCGGATGTGATTAAGGATTTGGGTTTCCGAAGGGAATTTTATAACGGAACTCTATTTTTACCTTTCATGAGGTTGAGACTATGCAGCATAGACTATACAGTATAGTCTATACTGGTGATTCTATGTTACTTGTTTAATAATGTTTCTGGGATCGCGGGTAAGCAAAAAAACTTGATCCGAGTACTTATAGGCTATAAGTTATAGCGCCCCTGAATCCCTCACGTGTTGGCGTCATGCATGCCTCGAATAATATTATCGACTCATAATGACATGACAAAGAAATTATTGTTTGTGTACAAAAATGCGCAATCGTCCGACATTGCTCAATTGTCCGAAATCTATAATTAATTAATATGATATTAACACCCACTCAGAGGACACCGAGGTTTTACGCCAAAAAAAAATTATCTTATCGAAAACTCATACAAAATGTATTAACTCGGGTAAGACCGCAGTTAAAGATGGCCCAGCCGCCCGTACGGCTCTGTGCGGCCGTATTATTAAATGCCAATTATCTATGGGTTTTCATTAAGGAACCAACCCAATTTAGCCTTCGGTGTGAAAATTCAGAAAATTATCTCGCTGATGGCTAAAAAAACTGTTCAAAAACCCAAAATTAACTATATTATTTGATCTATGAAAACATATGAGGTATTAAGCCACTTCACGCCTGTGATTTGTTGGCCAATCAGCGCGAGGGCACTCAAGATAACTGAAGATTCAACAACATTTGACGTTATTTAAATATTGTAAAAATCTCCTTGGTTTAAAGACACCTGTGACGCCCCAAAGTTGATAAAATTATTTTATTTTTAAAATATGAACATCTTTATTGATTATGATTCAAGGTCAAAAAGTTGATATAACGAAAATGATGCCTAGGTGGTCTTTTTTATCAGGCGTCATAACTTTGAGCCAGTGTCCAATCACCTCACTCGATTGTCGACTTAATTTCAAGAATCCCGCGATTTCATTGATCACTTTCTCCAAAGTATTTAAAGCAAAAATTATTTAAAGCCTTCCTTTAAAGGGGAAGTACCAGACGGGCGCTATGATTCTCGTGACTCAGAGACATAGCAGGAAGGCTAATTTTAGCTGCATTCTCATTTTTTATCATGTTTTATTTTGAATAAACAAAATTTTTGAATTTTGACCAAAAATTTTTTTTCGAATTTTGGCATGATTTGGAATTTTTTCTAAACTTATTTTTTCAGGTAATTACCTTATCGCATAAACTAGATATCGAGTACTGAATTAATTTTGTTTCGCGGGGACTTTTAATTGGAGGCCATAGCCTGGAATAAAAGAAAAAAATTGATTTTAATCAAAAAAAAGTTGATTTAGGAATTTTCCATTGTGAACAAACATATTATTCGAATTTCGAAGTAACTGAACTTTGAGCACTTCGTGATCAAAAACCAATAAAATACTCAAAAAAAATAAGTCCTTATTCTCCCTTCGTCTCTTTGATGCGAAAAAACGCTTTTTTGTCAAATTCTGATGGACTATCCAAATGAAGTTACAATTACTTAATGTACCAAAAACCACCTTTTGAAGGACTTTTTTGACGATTATCGAAGAATTAGTGAAAATTTCATGATTACGAACTCCTTATATATCCTTTAGTTGAATTAACTTCCCGTAGTGCGGAACAATCTCTGGCCCGTAGTGTCTTTGCACCATCCGAGGCGTTGCGTTTGAATCAACATATAACCGGAGATTCATTATCAACCATATATTTTTTCAATCATAATCATATTATTTCAAAGAATTCATCTTACAATTCCATATTCACAAATGAAAAACTATGTTATACCAAAATGTGAATAAGAAAATTTAAAACTCTCTCATTTCGCCGATCTCACTAAAACAAGTGCATAAACCAAACGAATATAGGGTTAATTTGGCATTTTAAATTTCAAATATTAAACGTCACCAATTTGGGTAATTTGCATCTGCAAGAAAATTCAATGTTTTTATCACCTCCATTGCTTATGTAAATGCAGTCCTAAATTTTCGCTGGGATATAAATTTCTCGTGATAAAAAAAGGATTCACTCTCTTCTTTCTTTCGCCTACGCATGATTGTGTTGATCAGTATTTCGAAGTTTTGACTTCTAGAAATGCTCTATAAACCGGAGGCCAATACTGTAATGCAATAAACTCTTAGAGGAAATTCGTTATTACATTTTTTAAGGGTCTTCTTTACGTGATTTGAGTACTTTTGAAAAAAAGGCATAACAGTAATTAGTATAGTTAATTTTCAAAACGTTACTCAAAATTACGTCACAAAAAATTTCAAGGGTCACTTCAAAACGTTTTTAAGGCTTTTTTCCTGCATTACAACCAAAGTCCGAATGAAATCACGTGAACGGAAATAATTCATACATAAGGATGTGAATATATTGTCATAATTTAATCCTTATTTCGAAATAATATAGATCACGTAGACGTTTTTTGTAAAATTATTACTTGATGTTCAAAACTCTTAAAAACTCGGCGTATCTTGATAATCACTATTTTGTTTACTTGTAGCAATAGACCTTATTTCAGTAATTTTGAAGGTTCACCGTTGATTGTTTGTTTTTTAACTTCTTGGTTGCAATATAAAAAAAGTGCTTAATAAAACCTTCTAAAGAACCACGTTATCTTTTTTCTCAAAAAATTGATTTAAGTAATTTCTATGAAATATTTCAAAAAAAACAGTAACTATTTACCAATCGCTATCCTTGAATAAAAGGGGTACAGCTGGTCATTATGGGGCTATAGTTGTAATTGAGAACAAAAATGTCTTCGAATTTTTTTTCTGATCCCGGCTCAGAGGCTTTACCCTTTTTATTGATAGATTTAAATTTTTTTTGCAAAAAAATAAAGTACTAGTAATACTGTAAAAAATTTTCAGGAAAAAAGAACGCACAAACGTTAATTATCCAATAGTCATCCGAATTATCACTTTGTAAGCCCACTATCTCTCATTCAATACTGATAAGGTCCTTATAATTTCGATTAAAGGGCACATCCCAGCCAGCGGTATTGGCCCGGAAAGACACTTACCGGATGTTAGACAGTAACTGTTCAAAAACACACGTTCATGTCTCTACTTCACATTCCTCACCAAATGATAGTTAAAGCTGAAAACACAAACACAAAATCGCTACTTTTTGACCGGTACATTACTACCGTATCAGTGAAGCAAAAAACCTTTTTGTTGATGCCTTTTTACGAACTTCAAATAATTATCTTTTAATGTCCGTCACAAATTCTAGCAAGTCTAAAAACGTTCCCGCAATCTAGCCAGACCGAGTTTGGAAACATCACTAAGTGGCGTCTGGTACTACTCTTAACTTCTTTGATGCCAAGAAAGTGAGCTTAAACGTATCAGTTGCGAAAATTTGATTATGATAAACAGCGTTAATCAATCTCGTTGAGCTGTAAAAGGAGCACGGCATCCTGTCATATCATAGAATCCAGATCAGCGATATTTTCTTTCTAAAAGCTTTGCGCTCGTAATCATTGGATATCACATAAGTCGATACGTTCGCAGAAGTGATTAGCTGACAACGCGGTGTCTGGGCATCGTAACCGATACTATAGTGTTGATGAATGATAATTTTACTTTATATGGTCTTTTGAAACCTATCAACAACTTTTACGATATAACCAGAAAGATTTAGGCCTATATTATTCGAAAATTAACGAGACTTATCCGATAAGAGAATATCTATTTTTTATTTAAAGTTCCAAAAAACGGATGAGTTTAGTTCAAAATAAGCTCTGAACTCATGTTTAGTTGACACTGAAGGGCAAAAAGGTTACCGCATTGCAAACGTTAATTTTGTACATAAAATAAACTCTTTGGATTGGGATTATCTTAGTGTGGAATTTTCGATTTAGATAAGAATGCATTCATAAGCTTTATAAGTATTTTAAAATTGTAGAGCTATTTAAACCAAAGGCAGAATAAAGTAACAAAACAGGTAAATTAACAACAGCTATTTTTTATCTTTTTAGATTTTAAAAATTTATTCTATGCATTAACAGCTTACAGTAAAGTGGATTTTTGATCTGACGACAAAAAGCGTTGAATTTTAAAGAACCCGGATTTCAAAAGACATCAAATTCATGAAGTTGTGATGTTTCATGCGTGCATAAATTAAAAATTTCATTTCAAACGCATTGTTGCATAAACAGTTGAATGCCACTCAAGAAAAATAATATCAACCACCTAAGGGGTACTTTTTGGCACATCTTTTTCGGTCTCTGTCTTTGGAACACACATCGGCAACCAGGTGGGTGTTGATATTAAGGAAGAGTCCGAAAGCTGTCAAAATCGTTTTAGTTCAAAAACCGCTTTTTGGTCAATAATAGTCTTCAAGGTAACCCCCCACACCACTTTTGACTATTTAAAGGTCAAACACATTTCAGTTGCGGGCCCAAACGCGCGCAGAAATAACTCGTCAACAGACCTACCATTCAAATGCTTCATTGAGGTTTGGCTAATCTTCTACTTTCCAAAATTATTTGTTGATAAAATTTCATACGATTAGCCGTTCGGAAAGATATTTTATTTCCTACTTTTATTTAGGATTTTCGCGCAAAATTTCCTATAAAATTTAAATGTGTCGAGAACAAACGATAGCATAAAATCGGATTCTAAGAAAAGCCAAATTTCAAGGAACGTATTTCAGAATCTTTTATAATAAGTTTAGTCTTCTACTTTCGCAAGTTTTATACCGAAGGAATAATTTTTTTTAACACCTAATATGATTTATATGAACTCAATAATAATGAAAAAAATAATATATAAACGGTGGTACTGCGTTTTAGTTATTCATATGATTATATCGATATTTTTTCACATTTATGCCATATATATTTGACGCGCGGCGAATATGAATACATTTGTTTTGTAAGCGTCGAGATATAGTATTTTTCAATCTTGAGGAACAAAGCTAATCAAATGTAGAGTTTCACTTGTAAATCTGGTAACTTAACATTAAATATATTTCCAATTGTAAAGAATGATGATGGTTTTCTAAAGAATCACAAGAGTGGAGTGAACCTCTTTTTTCTCTTGGCAGTTATCGAGATTCAACAGAACTTCGAAATTTGAATGTGTATGTGTATCTTACTTAATTCTATATTCTTTATTGATTCATCAATGCAGTTGAATAAAATACAGTGTTAATTGATTCTCTTCCCAGGGCTTTCCTCCCGGTAAGATAGCCCGCTCCAGAAGTCTTGCCTTTTAGACAGACTTAATTTGGATTGTGGGTGTGAAGGCGGAAGTATATCGTTTCTTGGTGTGCATAAGTCTAAAAAGAATGAAAAAACGAGTATCATAGCATTTTCTTATGTTGTAACAAGAACGTTCTTGGACCGAATTCAACGGTACTTCTAAAAATTGTTTGCTCATATTACTATTTTTTCAGTTTTGGATATTATTTTCCCGTCCTTCCATAGAAGCAACCTGCTACGATATTTAAACGGATACATGCTGTCTCTTTTAAAAACACACTAATCAAAATTTGTGCTCGATCGTCCGTCCTTGTAAAAAAAGTTTAATTGTATAGATCATTAATTGATGTAATTCTCAGCGGCGAGGAATTTATCTCGCTGTTCACCAGATGAACCTATGGTGGTCCACAGTCACAGCCTCAAATGCCGGGACATGCCGCTAGAGATCAAGCCATCGTAACAATTCGTGTAGCTTAATTTTAAACTTTAAAAAAATCAATATTTTCCTCTACAGCAGTATTACAGAATCAAAAATGTGCCGAAATCGGAATTTATTTCAAAAATCGAGGACTACGAAAAAAAGCATCGGCTGAATTTGAATCCTGACTTGGAGCAATAACCAACTTCTTTTTCCAAATATACAGTCCGACAATGGCTCAACTTAATACCGTGTGTTTTTAGCTTGGGGTGTTTCACAGGGAATTGAAACGCCCTCCTAAATTAACTAACCAAGATCCGCGCTCTTGATTGGTTAAAGCGTGAATCTCACCGGGTATCATCCCTCAAAAGCGTGAAAACCAACATTGGGTACTATCACAAAAGAATATTAATTAATTGACATACCTAATTACCAACTTTAAATTCACATTCACTGAACTTTGTCGTCTAAATTCGATCGTTTAATTTCATCTTCGCCGGAAAGTATTGAGAAAACAATTATTCAGTACCTTTGATGATATGTTTAATAACTTTACAGATAGAGTTCTTTAAGTGGACATGGTATGTACTGTGTGTGTCTTTTTGCGTCCTTATAATGTGAATCCTGTGAAAACTTCGGGTTGATAAAGCTCACGCCTTTATAAACTTACTGTCATATAGGGACCTGTGAATCTCGAAAAAATATTTGGATGAACCCAGCAAATGATTACGACCACTATTTCCTTCTCAAATTACAGGAAACTATTTAGACCCAGGTGGTTTGTGGGACGTTGACCGGGCGGTCGGTTTGCTCTTAAATCGAAAAACCGTGGAGGCCAATAAAATCTTTTTTAACTTCCTGCTTGCAGAAGCAAAATAATTACGAGTCGAGCGGCTCTCTTTTTTGCATTACATCTCTAGAGCTGTTGATAACTGAAGGGTATGAAATTTGACCTTACATAATTTAATATTTTTTTTTTGAAAAATTCCATAATACAAAAAAATCTTGTAGTTTTTTAAATGATCCCCTCGAAATAGAAAATTTATTCTACAAGATAGCTTAAACAATTGATATTGGATCTTTTTTTTTTTTTTATTACCCAGATTTTTTTTTCTTCCTTGATTCCACTATTTCGACAGAAAAACGTAACTTAGTCCGATGATCGTAATATTTATTTTGGATCTATTCTATTTTATTTAATTGGTAAGATTCGGATTTGATCATCCACCCCCGATATTATCATGTTAGACTTATTGCTGCACCCACAGGAAGTTCGAAAAATTGATGTCCTTATTTCACCCAATGAAAAGTCATTTGACTCCAATCTTTGAAATTAGGTTTGGAGGTGAAGAAAGATTTCATAAATCCCTT
>SCLH01062874.1:0-37822 GCA_004367855.1 Oikopleura vanhoeffeni
AGTGCCCTCCGGCGCTGACGTTTTTATAAATAAAAACACCGCTCCGGAATTCACGTCCTATAAAGAATTCAAAAAACCATGCATTAATTTAATTTGGACTGATCTGCGGAAAATATTCAAATTTTGTCTCCCAAAGTTTACAATTGCAAATTGCAAATAAAAGTTATATGATTTTTCAAACAGCGGTCAGAAAATATGTAGGCATCTATGAAAAAAAATGAAGTGTGTATTTTTTTGTTTTTACCAACAGATTGCAATTAAAAAACAAGAAAAACTTTTAAACTTATAATGGGAAAATTTTCAAAGTGTTTTTAATTTTTTTGACATTTTGAGGAATTTTAGAATCAAAATTTGAACTCAAAACTTCTAAAAAATGGATAGTGATTTCATTTGGCCTTAACATATTTATATCAGCTTAGCTGACTGTAAGTAATTATTTTCTTAATTTATTCATTGCAATCTGCCGAGTTTATGGCAGCCCGTTAAGTATATCGACTGAACCATATTCACCTAACAAAAACATTATTAAAATGATTGAAAATGGATAAACACGAAAACGTTACAAATACTTTATATTTTTGAAAACATTATTTATCAAAAAAAAGTGAACCCATGGTCTTTGAAAATTAAATCAAAAGCTGTATATTTGACTTTGACAACAGAGAAATTAATTAAGAAATACAACCGGAATACTTCGCAAAATCACAAATAATCAATGTATTTGACAGAATAACGAACTTTATTTAGCAAACAAAACAGTGTTTGGGAGGACATGGTTGGGATAGACATGTTTTCGGTCTACGAGATCAAGCTAAGAAGCATGGATTTAAAGAGGTCAGTAAAATATAGTGTATTCAGATTCAAAAATTTTAATCATTGAGTTATCAATAAGGATTTTATCAAGAGATAAGATTTGAAAAAACATTTGGGTCGAAAAATGCGCAAATTATTCGAATTTTTCAAATTTTTGGGAATTTTTGATTTAAAAATGATTTGCGGTTATTTTCGGAAAAACTGTGATTTTTCAATAACACATAATTAATTAATAAAAATTGAGACCCCTATTTTGTTAATAACAAAACAGGCCTTCAAAATAGTGGGAAGGAACTCATTTGAAAGTATCAGTGACGCTGGACTCAATGTGAGCTTATTCAAATGAACTGAGATATTAAGAATTTATATTTAAAAAAAATTTTCATCAAGAATACTGATGAATAAAATGTATTCCTAAAATTTGTATGTCAGTGACATTCCTTCATATTGAAAAGGCAAAAACAAATTAATTGAAGTGAATTAAAAATTTTTGTTCTAATCATAAAAAGTCATTGACGACAATTCGGATATTTAATTTCGCTTTTTAGATAATTTTGATTTTGAATGCAATTGTGACTTAAAAAGATGATTCTTTTATCACAGACAATCGTTTTCCAAAAATTTATGTAACATTTTTATCTTGACTTCTTGATTTATTGTTTTGATTAATTTAATCGTTAAATTTGCGTTAAAGTTCAGATCTAATCTCTGATCAAAAGCCCTCAATTTCAACATATTTTCAAGGCGACAAGAGAGATTACTGTTTGACGGGATCTTGACTACCTTATTTATCACTTTGGTAAATTGTTTTGTTTAATTTGCGTTAATTTGAAATGTTATTCTCGTCAAAGACGGTCATTCTACGTTATATTGTTTAATTTGTTTTCAAGTTAAAATGGTACTCTCTGATCTCAGGCGATCATTGGCAACATTTAAAATCTATTTTTGAACAAATGGTTGTCTGATAAACGCGTATTTTATTGCCCACCATAATAATTGTGAATTTCGATATATCAAAAACAAACAAAATGTTATGTTTGAGGCTCAATTCACGATGGATTCCCCCTTGCAATTACAATACATTATTTTGATTGTGCAGGCTCAGTGAAAAATTAAGTAGTTCGTGAAAAAGACATAAACTACAATCTTCAAAAACTTAGATTATTCATCAAAAGCTTTATTTTCATTGATTCAAAAAACATTGTAACTTTTTATACGTAAGTTTTGATAAATTAAGAACAAATACAACAAGTTAACAACCAGTAAATAAAATAACGAAAGAGTATATCCCTTTATCACCTTTTGATTAATCTAAGAGATGTTGGCTGAAAAGAAGAGAAAGCGCTTAGGAATGTTAGGATTGGCTCCCTCAGCCCACATCTCCCAGATTAATCAAAAGGGATATGACACACTTTGACTATTCAAAAAGAGCTATACTATTTTAAAACATATTTTCACTTCAAATTGAGAGTTCACTAGTGCGGTCACAATAGTTTTATTTATAGCAAATTTAAACGTGAATAATAATTTATGAAATAATATATTTGGAATCCTAATTTAAAAAATTCTTGCTCGTTAAAAAACTTTTTAGCACCCTGTTTTTGCAACTGAGTCTTTCAAAGGCCTTTTCCAATTTCCTCTTTCGACGTCCACACTAAACTCGGACGCTGTAAGTTTGGGTGCTTTTGGCCCAGTTACTGAAGGTGGATATGGAATTGGCTACATTGTTTATCCTACTTGGGTTGGTGTCGCTATTTCAGCTTTCAAGGTAATTTTCAAAAAACATTCAAATGATGATAATCATAATATAACAGAAATTTCAATTTTTTTCAAAATCTGGCTTTCTAGTGAATATCATAAAAACGTTTATTTTCTAAATATAAACTAAACCTGTAATATTTCACGGGCCAGAACAACATGTCATTGTATGCAAATCATGGGGTGACATATATAATATACATTGTATGAAATTTGATTTTCTCAGCTTTGGGCTGAAGATCAAATAACAATATTAGTTAAATGCAACTTCTCACTATCCTGACAAAACATTTAATTTTTATTCATTTTCAAATGAACTTCGTCAGAATTTGTCTTTATCGTTAATAGGTTCGGTGCATTTTGACAGATTTGCACTTTTTAGTTTTTTTCTCTTGATGGGAAACTTTTTGCCACTACAAAATTTTCAGATAAAAACAGTTTTGAAGAAAAGTTGCTACTTTTGAGCTTACTTTGTTTGAACTGATTTTCTTCAGATCGACTCAAAAAACGCGCGTTTGCGATCAAAGGTGTCTAAATTACAGGGAAATTTTGTTTTTATTTTCTATTTATTAGGAACCCTAAAATGATCTAGACAACCAGCTTCAATTTGTATGATTTAATTCAATACGATTTCTACGTCGAAATCGAAAACTTCAATTTTTGAAAGAAGACGGAAAAAAACAAAATTTCAGCACATCGAAATAAATATTTTTGAGTTTATTTTATTGAATTTTACGTGGTGGCTGGCTTGGCTTATCAATTTGGCAAGTTTTGCTTTAATTATTTTTTTAAATTTTCATTAAAAGGGCTTTGATGAATTTCTGTCAAACCGTAAATTAGTTTCAAAAATTATGATTCAGAGTATAAACAAGATCGAAGAAACAAAACAAAGACATATTTGATAAAAGTCAAAGTGAGCATTCGCAATATTTACAGCTTATGATCCCAGAAAAATTGGTTTGAAAATTTTTGAACAAAAAATAAAAAAAATTTCCAAATATTTTTGACCAAAAATCACAAAACCATGTCATATAATTTTTCAAATAGCATGGAAAAATATTTGGTCACCTAAACAAAAAGTTAAAGTGGCCATTTGAAGAGTTTTTTCGCTGATTTGAAACAAATATCGAAAAAAGTTGAACAAAAAGTAAGGCATTATTTTTAAAATGTTCGGAACTTTTTTCAAGAAATTTTTATACTTTGTCGAATTCAAAAATTTTAATAGAAACTCAAAATTTCTTAAAAAGGAATATTTCGAAAATGCTGTAGTTAAAAAAGTTGCCTGGATTACAAAACGTTACTTTGGTGGTATATTGAGAAGAATATATAAACCCAGTGACAAGTTTTTTATCAAGAGCCTATATCCTTATCTGCCAAAATGCACCGACCCCCTTAATTTTAATCTTTAAAATCATTTTTCTTAAAAAGATCGATGATGCAAATTGCCAAAACGTTTGGTTAACCCCCTCACACCCAAACGCCATTCGGGGACGCGAGATTTTTTTGAATCCTCAAAACGAGATGGAAATAATAAATCTACAGACTTTTAATTCGAATATGTCATTAAATTTGCAATTTTATTTTGAGAAATGTTTTAAATAATTTGATACGACTAGCAGTTCAAAAGATATTTATTCCCATTTTTTTAGGATTTTGGCCTGATTTTCGTAAAAAAAATCTAGCGTGAGTACGACACATAAAATCAAAAGTATCAAAAATATTTGGGAAATGACCTGAGCCTACTTTTGGTACTATTATTTTTTTTCTCTGCTCTTTATTGAGAGTCTCATTTTTTTTGAGGGATTACTTTAAAAACTCAAAAAAATTAAAAACACTAAATTACGCGAATTGTTATTTTTTGAAATAAATGAGTTTGATTTTTAGTTAGAATTCGTTGCGAAGCGACAAAGAGCACAGTTAAAGCTTGATTAACTCGATATCATGCCGGGTAATCAAGCCTACAGTGGGCCGAGAGTTTGTCTATTTTTAGTTTGTCCTATTTTTAGTTTGTCCTCTTTTTAGTGGCTGAACATCTTGATCAAATAAATTCATTTTTATCCTCAAAAATAGTTTTTTTACGATTTTCGTAATGTACTTTTTAGGCACAGAACAAAAAACTGTCATGTTTTAGGCTAATCGATAGAAATATTTCAAATCAGAGAACATATTCAGAAAGCCAAGATTTGAGTTATTTATTTATAGTTAGCATATCACTCTAGAAAAAATCCTAACTGTATTTTTTTATGGCTTATATCGATCAAAGATAATTAAATTTTTGAAAAAATTAAACGTTAAACGTGTAAGACCTTGATCTTGATAAATTTAAAATAATTTTAACTTTTTTGCCAATTCACCGTAATAAGCCTTCAAAGGTCAAGTCGAAAACTATTTTAATTCAATTTGTTTCTGATTTTCGTGCGTGCATTTTGACGCAAAGAAATACAAAAACTTGTTTTCAGACGATTGAGATGAGCTTTTTTAAATCAGAGACAATATTTCGATAGCCAGTGTTTTATTAAATATTTTGTAATTCATATGTGATTTTGAACGATGTATGGTTTTTCCATGAAGTACCTGAAACTAAATCTCTAATTTGTCTTGCATTTATCGAGCACACAGAATGAAAATTAAATAAAATTATTAGCCTTCAATTTAAGCCTATTTTTGATCTCGGGTCATAAAAAATAATGAATATTCTATCGCCTTTATTATCTACGCAATAATCACCCAAAGTGGCGTCCCCGAATGGCGTTTTGTGTGTGAGAGAAATTTCAAGAGGTTTGGGTGTGAGGGGGTCAAAGCATGTTATATTTATAATTATCCATTTATTTAGCTGTTAAAAAGTCTGTAAAGTATCTCCTTAATCCTATTAAATAACGTCAAAATAGGACATTCCATCAGTCCCAATCGATTTTTCCAGGCAGATTTACCTGGAAAAATATTTTCTCAATTTATCAAACAAAGAAATTTTACTCGTGGGACCAAATTGATAAATATGTACATCCTCCATAAAAATGCATTATTTATAAAGTATAATTACTCGTAAAATAAAGGTGTCCCCGTTCTGATTCAATAAGGTGACTTTATTCATGTTTCAATTGAGTGGTTGCCTTAACAAAGAACACGTTGATGCCTTGCATCCGTTCAATTAGTTCCGAGTACTACTCGGCGAGTATAGTCAAAGAAACGAAATCGATATACTGAAAATATGAATTAGTTGAATGCTTTTATAGGGGCTCAAAACAGATAAATTGTGTTTGACATTAGGATAAATCTCTGAGTTTCATTTGAAAGCATTGTATTTATGCTTAATTATATTAACTACAATTTGAGAAATGGGTTTCTGGGTCAGCCAATGACAAAAGTCAATTTTTCAGTATCATGGGCGCTGCAACTATCAACTAATGTTGTCAGCAAGATAATCAAAGCAGAATAAATAGTTTAATTCTTAAGTTTCAATCTACATGGAAACTAAACAAATAACTAATTTTTAAAAATTGGCATACTCCAAGATTTTATGGCCTACTTATGGTTAAACCACTTTGTTTCATTAGTTATTAAACCTTAGTTATATATCTCCGCCTCGAATGCAGACTTAAAGTTTCATTCAGAATATATGCCTTATCCGTGGAAATGCGGCTTTATCGATAATTATACCTTGGTTGGTCTAGACATTTATCGCCTACCTTTTAACTGTGGCAGTAATGTTTAGACCTACCAAGGTTAAATTATCGATTCAGCCGGATTTTGCTTGTGCTTATGTGCCAGCCAATCAGCCAACTGCATCACTACCGCCAAGTTTTGCAAGATTTGAATCAGGAATAATGCCTGCATTTGAGCGGTGATCCAAATGATTTATAATTCAATTGACAGGAAGTACCTGCGCACCAGTTTCTTGTTAAGGGGGTGCCATAAACCCTGCAGACTGGAGTCATTAAAACTTACGAAAATAATAAGTCAGTATATGTTTTTATGCTCATTATAGTTAGCTAAACCGATATAAATATGTTTCAGCTTAATAAAATTATTTTTATTCATTTGAGGAAAGATTTGAGTTCGAGTTTTCATTTTTGAAATCGTAAAAATTTGAAAAAAATCAAAGAAATATGAGAATTTTCCGTATTTTTCTGCCAAAATTTTTTCTGTTTTTTATATTTCAATCTGTGACAAAACAAAAAAAATGGCTACTTTACTTTTTTCAAAACGCCTACATTTTCTGACAGCCGTTTGAAAAATCAAAAATCTTTATTTTCATCTTCTGTCGAATTTATTGAATATTATGAAAAATTTTCCGCAAATCATGTCCAAAATTTTTAATTTGTGTTTTCGAATATCAATAAAAAATCAGGAAGAATCAATTATTTAATTGTTATGTACTATTAAATATTCGAGTAACTAATGAGTTGGTCGCGCGATTTTCATTTCTAAACTATCGATGAAACCACTCGGCTGTACACTCGATAAGTGTCATTTGGCACAAATATTTAAAATTTTATGCTGGTCAAAAATTTAAATAATATTGTGGGTGTAAAGGCGCCATTTCTTTAGATAGTAAGAATATTTTTAATATCAAAACGCAATTGAAGGTGCAATTTTTATCTCAAAAAAAGTTGTTTTTTCTCTACTTTTGCCTTTTGACCATTTTTCATGGGAAAAAACTTTCATATCAAGGAAATTTTTCAATAAGCAACATAAAAACAAGACTTTTAAGCGCATTACACTCGACAATGTCTGAAGTTTATTAATATCGTCTTCCAAAAAATTCTATGGTCGGGAAATGGAGTAGTTGGAAATGGAGTTCCAATGAAAAGTGGTTTTAAGTGTTTTCACAGATATTCAGTTATGTTAAGAAATTAAAAAGATAAACGTTAGCGAGAATGGACACTTTTATTGAAGATAAAAAATAAAAAATAAATTTTTCACATTTTTTTCTTTCATTTGTCGCTCTGAAAAAATGTACCAATCTCCAGGACTTATGGCACCCCCTTAAACAGTATTGAAAAGCATGCATTTCGGGGCCATTGATTCGGGGCCAATTGATTATCAATATGGATCTTCCGAATATACTTTTCCCAACAGAACTTCATCTCAAAAACGTTTACGATCTCGATAGCGCGTGCTCGAATCCCACTAATGTTGTCTTAGTGATTGTCTTGAGTACGATTATAGGCGAAGGTCATGATAATGAGACCGCTAAATTTTATCGGTGTGAAATCACTCAAGCAATCACTAAGACAACATCAGTAGGATTCGAACACGCGCTATAGAGATAGTAAACTTTTTTGAGATGGTGTTCCGTTGAGAAAAGGATATGGTTAAATCCATTATTTGAAAATTTGAAAAAAATTACTCGATTTTGTTTCACGGTCCCACCTGCAACTATAAGACATTATCATAAATTTCAGTATTTGAGTTTCAAAGCACAACGTGCGAAGGTGAAAATAATCTGTGCTCATTTTTTTTGAATTTCACAAATATTGAATTTGTTTTTAGAACGAAGCAGATGTATATGGTTTCCGGGATACTTTATACGAAGTTTGGGACACAATGATGGACGCCTTTGAACATGAAAATGACGTTTGATCATCAATGATAATACATTCCACGTGTTCGAACAATTCAATGATAAATTTTACTTTTAAATTATTTTCTGACATTTATTTATTTGACAGCAACGTGACAAAAATGTATTTTCAAGCTTATTTTCTGTCATTGTTCCTTATCTTTCTGCAAGCAATAAACGAGTTCATAATTGACTAAATTCACCGTCACTTTTGGTCATAGTTTTTGGCTCTGTTTTCACAATATCTACCTTTACAGAAGTGTTTTCATCATCATTTTCACTATCATTAACGCTCGTTTTGTTAGCTTGCTGTATTTTTTCGGTTATCAATCCAGCAACAACTCCAACCCAAGCCAATCTGAAAAAAACCCATGAAGAAAAGTGTTTTTCTCATAATCAAGTTTGTCGTTAATTATACAAAAAATATTATTTTCAAAATTTCGAGCAAGGATACTGATTAATTCTGGAGAAAAAACATCACTTTTTGATGATTTAGAATTGAGTTATTTGAAAAACTTGATTGAGGCTTATGAAATAATCGCTTCTAAGTGATAGTATCTCTTATTATAGAACACGACCAGGATTTGTTAAACAATGGATTTTTAGTGGGGTTTCCATACCTTTTTTGCGTAGTTTTAAGCAAAATATAGTTGGAAAATGAGGATAGAAAATCTGGTTGGGGATGCATCTTTTTACAAGCCTGAACACGACAATCAATCAGTTTTAGACAGACAATCGTCTGGCTCCAAATTCTCTGAATCGGAAAAATAAATAATTTTGTTTGCGATTTAAATTCAGAATTAGTTATTTTCTCGACGATTTTTAAATAAAATTTTTTAGATCAATTTTTATTATATATTCAAAAAATATATTCCTGGTTTACGCTTATGTGAATTAAGGCTGCCTTAATAAGGCAGCTCAATAAGCAATAGATTTACATGAGTGTGAAAAGGGGATGATTAAGATGAACAAAATTTGAGCATGACATTAATTCTTCGTTTCTTCCGTACTGCAAAACTCTTTGACGGTTGTTTTTATATTTTAGGACATTTAATTGGTTTTCGGGTACGTAAAATTAAAAAATGTAGCCACAATAATAATTTAAGATTAACATCGTCGTACTTTTGGTGAAGGTTGAATATTTGATATGGATCTCTGAGGTAGTTTTCAAAACGCCACTCCTACTTATGAGTGACTTCTCATAAGTGACTTCTCGTGAAACTCATAATGAGTCATGACGATAACGGGAAAAATAGGCGATATCGAGGAACGGTTTTTTGCAGTCAACTGCCAACTTAACAAGCTCAATGGTGAAAAAAATACCTAGAATGATACTTTCACAGGAAATCCATGTATTTTAGTCATCAAGGGACAGCGACTGTCCCTCAGAAACTATTCAATATGAAAAACAAACTTACCCTACATAATTGAAAGCCATTATCAAAAATTTATAGTCACTGTTTGTAATTGTCAAATCACCAAATCCAACTGTCGAGAATGTAACCATCATGAAATAAACTGAATCGAGGTAGCTAAAATCATCTTCCAGGAAATAAATGATAGTCGCAGGTAAAAACATCACCAACAAAAAACAAAATATTCCATGAATGGCCCAATATAAAGGCCCTGGCATCGAGGATTAGATTTCAAAAATAAGCACTTGGAAAATTCCAAATCATAAATTGAAAACAGCGCTGTTCACATAAGCACTGTTTTCTTTATCTTCATGATACTCGAAAACATTTTTAAATTATTTGATCATTTTATGCGGATAATATTTAAAAATTGAACTCGAATCGGGTTACCCGATTGTTGATTAATATAAAACAAATTTCATCGAATGCCGTTCACATATCTGCTTTTGAAATTAAACCAATTTCTTAACAAATATTGGAGATTAATTATTTGTTTTTGAATAAGAAATGGTCTTCTGACCAGGGGTCGGCATATCTTTTGAAAAACCTGATCGGATCGAACTTCATCGGATCGAATATTTTAAAAACCTGATCGGATCGAAGATTTTAAAAACCTGATCGGATCAAAGATTTTGAAAACCTGGTCGAATCGAACTTGATCGGATCGAAGATTTCAAAAACCTGATCGGATCAAACTTGATCGGATCGAAGATTTGAAAAACCTGATCGGATCGAACTTGATCTGATCGAAGATTTCAAGAACCTGATCGGATCGAAGATTTGAAAAACCTGATCGGATCGAAAAAAAGTCGATCCAATCCGATTAGGTTATGCCGACCCCTACTTCTGACTAGTTTTCTTCCCGATTATTCTCTGAATAAGTATGATGTTTTTGAGCTTTCTAAAATATAAATGGCAGAAAAAAATTTCTGAGCCGATATGTTAATTGTGTAAACACCCATTTTACTACTCAGGCACAAAGAAAATTAAAAACATATCGTACCGGATCATATCGGCTGAGGGTTAAACTTTTACAATACCGGACCAGATCATATCGGCTGGGGATGAAATTTCGACTATTCCGGACCAGATCGGATCGAAAAGGGGTAAAATTTTTACGATACCGGATCGGGTAGAAAGGAGCCAAAATTTGGTTAGGAAAAAAAATTGTTTTTTTTGCTATAAATTCTGTTTGAACATATTTGATCAAAAGAAATTTCTTACGGAAAATTTTTACAATCAAAAATGCTTAAACTCCTGCGCTTTTCTCGATCTGGTTCATAACCAGGAAAATCTTATCCTTACCTGGCATATAATGAGAAATTTTGTTATATGCACGCATTGAACTTGTGTATATCAGTATTCCGAGTTCAGCCAAAAGTGCACCACAGATTGCAATGCCTGATGAGGATGAAGTCTTTGACAACAGAATAATTAAATTGAAAAAATACAAAATGTCGATGTTACGAAAAAAATTATCTACAAAAAATAAATAAAATGTGTTTAAATCATTTTTCATTGAACTTTTCGAAAACCACATGAAAAATTTTGAATTATAAATTATAAAAGTCTAAGACAAGCTTGCCAAAACGAACGTTCCCTTGAGTTTGGTTCCCTTTCACTTTCTCCTCCTTCCCTTTAGCTAGCCGGTCTAGAATCTAGACTTTAGATAGACTACGTTATTGAGTTTTTAAATTTAGCGTTTGAGGGTTAATTTCATTATTTTTTCCCGAATTAGTTCTCGTTTCCTGAAAAAATTTCGACCGAAATAGTTGTTTATAACACAAATCGAATGCAATCAGCAGTTTTATATCACTTTTTGCAAAAAACTTGTTTTTAAGTTCTGAACCAGAGTTCAATGTTTTCAACTGTTCAATTATTGGTATTCTAAAAACCATAATAAATAGCAGCGGTCAACAAAAATAAATTAAATAGTACATTTTGAAACCTTTTTTGGAAAATTTTTGATTTTGAGGTGTTCAATGAACACTGTTCATGCATATAGAAAAAATTTCAGAAACCAGCACCGAAAGCTTGTGCTAGTGAGAGAGTTTGACAGTAGGAGGTGTGCAAGATACAAAGTGAGAATAAACTAAAAATGATAATGCTGTCAAAATAGTGCTTCTCTGGTATATTACCTAATTCATAAGATATCACTTAAAACATTAAACAAACCGTTCTTAAAATCATGAAGAAGACGCTGAGTCTGCTGACACTTGAAGCCAACAAAGATTACAAATATGTGAAAACGCAAACGATCGAGAAGAGCTCATTGAACTGTTGAAACGCTATTTTCTAGTGAAACTATCGGGAGCACAAAGCAATTTGAAGGACATAAATAATGTCACATAATCTTAACAAAATCTGCCAGAACTCAAATGGATAATTGTCAAGTGAACATTGCATTCAAATTTATACAAAAACTTTCACCAATTTAGGCTGTTACAGTTTTTTATTTTTCCACAAATATCATAGAATTCAATTGCTGAAAAACCTGTGACACCCTTAACCATTTTTTTTTATATTCATAATATGAATTTTATATGTTGAAATTTTGTTCATCTGAGAGATAAAGAAGCATGTTACATGATTCATGTTGCTTTTTAATCATTTTAACTCTGGTATTTTTCAGGTAGAATTTTGTTGGATCAAATTTCGAAACTGAATGGTTGAAAATCATTTAAATCAAAACGGATTAATGTTAAATCTTGCAAGCCTTGTCCAGTTAGCACTATTGAAGGCTCAAATAACTTCGAAAAAGATGTTAATTACCGGTTTTCTCAAAATTACCAATAATATCCGAATAAATTTCTGAAAATATTATAAGTCATATATTTTTAAGCAAATAATCAATCAGATGCACGTTCAAAAAGGCAAATTGTTTTCATAATTTTGGAAAAGGCGACGTTGATTACTTGTCATTTCAAACTTTGAGTAAGTTTTGAATTTTTTTTTGAAAATAATAAATCAACTGTGAATTTGATTTGCAATATTTTGTCGCAACACCATCCAGCACGTTAACGTGAATAATCGGTTATCTTTAAACTTATTTCTGCTCTACAAATTAGTATCGTACGAATAAGAGAGTTTAATCAACTTTCCCAAAACTCGTACGGATAAGAGTACATCATTTTGATAAGGGTTCGTACTGATAGAGAACTGTTGCGGGTCAAACACTGATCACGTTATGAAATTTTCATAAAAGTGTGTTTATGTCGACCTCCCGTTCCTGGTATAACATAAATCATAAATACAATTCTTCCTGTGTCAGTTTTTGGTGCGGTATCACCATAACCGACCGTTGTAACTATCGTACCGCAAAAGTAGGCGGCACCACTATAAGTCCAGAGATCCGGACAGCTACCATTCATTAGTTGCGACATAGGAACTAAATTTGAGGGTGAATTTCCTTTCTAATTTTTTGAGGGGTTGCAGAATGTTGAATTTGCTGGAGACAATTGCTCGCTTCTCCAGCTGGGCTGAAACAGTCGATAACGGGTAGATATGCATAAATGAGATACGAAATACAAACGACGAAAAACTTCTCTTTGAATGGCAAGTTAAATTGATCGATTCGGGTCAAGGCGAACTCACTGTAAACGTTAACGTGATAAATCAAAAAACGGTGAATATTGTATGGTTCTTTCAAAATTGTCTGAAACTCGTTCAATTCACTCAAAATTCGATAAAAAAAATTCTGTAAAAGATTGAGAAAACATCTAATAAGCCTTATACATAGCCGATAGGCAGAGTAGTACAAAATTGTAGACAAAATTGTATAACTTATATTTTGAATAATGCATCGAAAAAATTAAAGATGCTCACGGGTGGCTATTCTTATCAAAACGATCATACTTAACTGATGAAAAATTTATTTGAACCGTATCTACTCCGTGTCTGTGGGTGACGATAATTTGGCTATTTTTTACACGTTTGCGAGTGAAGCAGCTTCACTGAAGCTTCTGAGAAACCTGGACCAGGAAATGATTTATTAATTTTTAAATACGTAGTTCAACTCTTGATAAAGTTGCCAGTACTATTTAGAGCATCTGATACTTTAATCTACGCTCAGAAACTGATTTTCAAAATTTGGATATAATTATTTTTTGAGCGTTTAATCATTAAAAATTTAAGAAATGGGTTACTTAACGTTTTTGTGTTAGTTGAATTTTGAATATTCACGCTGAAAATATAAATTTGATTAAACTCATCGTTGCGACGCGTCGCGACGTACCGTCGACAAAAATATTTTTGTGATTTAAAAAATGTAATTCCGATTCAAGATAGATCGGAAATCATTATTTTTTGTTCGACGGTCCAATAAATGTATTTCAATTAAAGCAGTAAAGATTTCTAACAGGTGTCTTGTACAATTAAAAACGAGGGATCAACTTCACGCTAAGCTGCTTTATAGTTTGAAAGATAATAATTTCTTGATTTTTTCTCATTTTTGAATCAGAAATTTTCTCCAGAAGACGAGCACCACCGGATTGAGTCATATTCCATGCATTTTCAACATGTCGAATTTTACATGTTTTTTGGATAGTTGCAGTTCTGGTTTGTTCGTGTCGAAATGCACGAGCCAAAGTTTGACCGGGCCCAAAACGGCTAAATTTTCTATTATGGTTTCGAATTTGCACTGAAGTTGAAGAATCTTCATCGATATCTTCCATTCTTGGCTGCTCATTTATTATTCAATAAATTCAGCAATAAACTCAGCAAGAGGAACTTGTACAGTACAGTATGAACTGTGATCACCTTTTCCGGAATCGACCTTAATTGACCAGTCTTGTCCCAATTTTTTAGTCAACGGGATCTCTTCTTTTAAGGCATATTTTAAAACGCCCTTTTCGGTTCGGATAGTTTTGATAGTATTTGGATTATTAGGGACTAGACTGACTGTCGCGGGACATTTTTCAATTTTCTGTACATGCAAATCAAATTTAGGGATTTTGTATTTACAATATTTATATGATGTTGAAAATATTTATTGTCCTCCTTAAAATGAAAAACATGAGAATTGTCACGTTCCCCACTTGTCAAATGCATTTAAAATAGATTTTTTCTAGTCCCACAATCAGTTGCCATAAATTCGGGAGATGGAATATTTCCACTCATTCTATTTGATTTGTGTGATATAACTTACAAAAAGTTAGTTTATATACCGTGGTTTCACTTGGAGGAATCTTTTTAAGTAAAGCTGTTTCCATATTAAAGCTGTTTTGCCGATTTTTATGTTAAAATGTTTAGTTACAGAAGGCGGCGGTTACTTTCTCATTAATTTGCACATTTTCTTAATTCCGCTTAATTCATTTCCTCTTTTTGATTTCCCGCAAACGTCGAACCCGCGCCTCAATCCGTTACTTCAGCGCTGATTTTTTCACTTAGTGCTCTCTGCTCTCCAAAAAAGTTAATGGCTATGGTGCGCACCGTATATTTTCACCTTGTGTTTGCGAGAATTGCCTAAAAAAATTATTATTCAAAATTCGGTAATTCGACATGTCGGGTTATAATTTTAAGGAAGATATATAGAAAAATTTTCATTCTAGGTCACCGAATTGGAAATTTTGAAAATTTTTTAAGTTTAAGATTAATAATTATCTATGATCACACCGCATAATAATGCTTTAATTGGAATGCTTTTGGGTGTGAAAGAATATTCAATTCATTATTCATCAAGTTACCGACACAAATTTGCGTGAAAATCGGAAAAATTATTCTGCATCATTCTTATAAATAACCTGTCGATTCAAAAATTTGCTGTTAATTCACCCTAGCTGCTTGGTCATAAAAATATTCGGTCGTTAAAATTAGAGTCATCAGCTCATCCTTTGTCACCAAATATATGTCTTCTGTGCCATTTTCTTTGTGCACCGTCAAATTTGCAATAAAATCATCCAAATAATCTGCACTTATTTGCGGATTTTAAATCAAATTAAAGGCGTATGGAAATGTTTCTCATCTTGACGTTGATAATGACAGTACACTTTAAACTTCACGTCACAAAATTAATATTTCATTTTTGACCGTAAATATTTACCCCACGAATATCCCTATTAGGAAAATGCGAAAAATAGAAACCTTATTTAAATACGTAGTCAAATCTTAAATTTGTCATAATTAATTATTTTAGTATAAGTTTTTATTGCATGTCCTTCGACCAATCAGAAGCCTGCTATCCGGATAAAAATTAGTGCTGCCTTAAATGATATATTATAAGTTAGATTATAAGTTATATCACGCGTTAAAAGAAGTAGTGGCTACGCATTTTAACCAATAAGTGATAAAGGGATATGTCAATTTTGAAAATATGAGTTGAAAGCCTTAGAATCTAAGGACTCACAATTTTGTGGAAAAAATTCGCAAAATGTCCTGGAAATGTCCCAAAAAATTGCTTTTTAACGGTTTTTGACTTAAAAAAGTTGAGGTTGGGCATTTTGCCATAATTAACAGCGACATCGTTATCAAGACGTTTGCTTAATTGCAATTACAATATTTTCAGTAATATTTTTAATCTTTGGTATCTCTTTAATACAGAATCTGTATTTCTCCAAAAATGTTTTCGGCTGGCGCCCATTTTGGTACCGAAAATTTGAATTTAATTTTTTCATGTATATTGAATTTAGAATCATCATTACGGATAACTATTATGAGTTGTTCGTTTTTCGTCAGTAATTCCCCCTCTCTATTTTTTATTTCATTTTTTATAAAAAACAAAATTGTACAAAACAAGAATTTTTATTTGCTTTTAAAAATTGTTTTGCTTGAATATCATGCTTTTGATAAGTCATGAGCAATATCTTAAATATATAATAACTTCTTATTGTAAAAATGGAACGATTTCAAATTTATATCGTCTTTTACGGTTTTAAATTTTTAACGAAAATATTTCTTAATTTTTATGAAAATAGCTATAAAATTAAACATACGCAAATTTTTTAAAAGTTCACTCAAAAATTCGTTTTAAAATATACTAAGAAATCGCATTTCAAGTCCGCTGTGTACTTAGAAAAAAACGTCGAACAATAATCATAAGCGCATTAGTTGTCAAGGCCATATTGTCCCTGTATTCTACCGAAAATTTTAAAATCGAATTCTTTCTGCACATTTGAGTTCTTCATTCGGCCGTTCTATAGATGCAAAAGTGAATAAGCCAATACAAACCCAAATAGCGTTCAAGAGTAAAAACGACAAAATTCTTTTCCAATTCCGTAATCTCTGGCTACATGTGATATCCTGTGTTTGATCCATTTCTAAAATATTTTTATATTTTCAAAATCTGATCGCAAATATATTATATTTTGTTTATGTTCAACCCGTAATACGAAAATTACTCAGTAAATAAATACTTGGTTCTGTTCCAGTATATGTGGCTTCAATGAGATTTGAACTACGGACCAAATGATTTAACATTAAGACCATAGAGCACTATAAAAGAAAGGCAATGAATTGAATTTGCAAAAAAACATTTGAATTGACAGAAGAGAAGACACTCGTCAGTAAAAATAATTCTCAGAAATTTAGTTTATGCGAAATTTTCAAGTGAATAGTTGGTTTTTAAAAGTCACTTTTGAATGTTATTTCACATGGTTAATTATAAGTATTATTTAAATTTCAATGTCAAGGTCAATAAATTGTGCAGTATATTATATTATACTGTATATACCATGTTCTTTGAATAAACTTTTCTCTTCATCCATTTCTCTCACAACTGAAAATGGCTCCTTAGCCGAAACGTCAAATAAAAACTACCTATGATTAAAAAAATTTAATAATATTATGTCTCAAAACCACTGAATATAATTTGTATATAACTGAATTCTTCCGTGGACGTGTTACATAACTTGAAATAAATTTAGTTAAGATTTGAAAACCATTTTTTCAACATAATGTTGAATTTTAACTTGAAAATTCCAATTTTTCTGAGCTCAAAAACTGGTTCGCCGCGGCCGTATGAGGATTGTTAGTGTTCAGTAGTTCAGATATAATTTCCTTATTTTTATCATAAATGTACGCAAATTTCACTCTCTCAAAATAGCTGAAAACTTTCAAATTAAATAAAGTATATCACCATCTTCACTAGTGTTCATCTGATTGTCTTATGCGATAACTTCTATATCAACATATTGGTCTAATAATTCTTTATATTGGTCTAATAATTCTAAATATTGGTCTAATAATTCTCTTGTTTAACTATAACTTGAACGATAAAAGCTTAGTAAGTTTATTATTGTTATTTTTAGTCATCGAAAGTTCAATATTTGCAAAATTATTGAGTCATTCGAAATTTTTTGAAAGCATTAACACAAATTTTACAATAACTTTGTAAATCCAATGACTCAGAAGTTTTCACTCTGTAATTCGTAAAAAATTATTTATGAAACTCATTTGCCTGGTAATTTGCCTGGAAATTGATAATTTCCCTGGAATTAGTAATTTGCCTGGAAATGCTCATTATGTATATTTTCAACTTTATGATCGAAAAAAACCTTAGTGAAGACAGAAGAAAGATTTCTCATTGTGAAAAAGAAAAGGTGTTTTATACAGATGTATTTAAAACAGATTGCTAAATTAATTCTTATTTATAAAAAGCGATTTCGAAATAAACAGGTCAAAAATCAGAAGTCCACATAAGTGAAATTATGATATGAAATATACAGCTAAAACGCTTATATTGTTGAAAAATGAACAGACAACAAATTTTTTAAAGATGAGCCACTAAAACAAATAAGTTATGTAATTTAAAAATTAATACTGATAAAGGTTCAACAATCACGTTTTTTCCCCTTTTTTGATGTCACAAAAGTTTTGTGACAAAACAAAAATAAACTTCAGTGAGTAAATCTTGAGAACTCTAGTTACCAATAAGTTTTATAGTCAAATATTTGAATACAAATATTCAATTCAATGTTGTGTAACAATGTTCTAGTTGGTTTCATGAAATTTAATTTCAAGATGTTTGAAATACAGTTCTCGATCCTAAATCATTTGAAAAAGGTTTTTAAAGTATGCAGAGAAAAACTACGTTGTCGATTAAAATTGCTATATTTTTTTATTTAATTCGAATTAAAAATGGATTTTCTGCATAAAACAAATCGTAACCAGCCGGCAGTTTTATATAATTTTTCATACAATAAAGTTAAGCTTTTCGAGGTTATCTTCGTTTTGAATCTTCAAATCGTTTTTCAAAATGTTTTTCAGTTGAAATAATTTTGATATTTTAAAAATAATAATAATTTGCGGCATTTTACTGTACGACTGAATTGATTTAGACTTATGTAGCTTGAAGTTTTGGCGCTTCAAGTTTCACCTTTAATTTAAGTTATCGTCAGAAATGATCAAAAAAACGCTTTAATTTTCTTCAATTATGCTTTCTGGAGCTTTAATAAATAAAAAAAATTTTGAGTCCCGAAAATCCAAAATACACATTAAAAAACTTGTCTCAGTAAAAAAACATTATCTTCGGCTAAAGACACCAACAGTGAAAATTTAAACCGGTCAAAGAGTGAGGACTGTAACTGATCAATTTCGGTTGATAAATTCTCAAAAACGGTTTAATATCTTAAAAAAGGGTTTCCCTTAATTTAAGATAACCGCTGAACTTGACTTTATGTATTTTTACTTTCAAAAAACTCATTTTGTTTAATTAATGCTTGCAAATGAATAAACGAAAACGTTTGCATACTCAACAAAGAATAATATCTTAAAGTCAATTTATGCGTTTTTCTAACTTCGAGACGTTTTGTGCTTAACAGCTGCATTTTATGTGTTTATTTAACCAAATTAAATCGTTTATTGCAGATAAAATCACACCTTACAGAAAGATATCAAGACAACTTGATTTGTTTGCGTGTGAAAATGTCAAACTTTGTATATTCCATAACTTGCCCTTCAAAATCATGTGTGACAATAATCCGATTTGTAAAGCTATAATGCTGTCTGAATTATGAATTACTTTTTGCCAAAGTTTAAACTGATAAAAATAACAAAAAGTACCTCGAACTTAATATCACGAATGAAATTAATAAATAAACAGTCTTTAGAAATTTTGAGAATATTTGTTAACATTTTACGCGCATATTCATATGACATAATCAAGAAATATAAAACAGCCTTTATTTGACGCGTATTCCTATTGATAGGAGAAGGAATTAGTTTGCCCAAAAGTGGAGTTGGCCGCATCTGAATTTGAGCCTCAAGTGCAGTTGCTAGCCGATAGTGTGAACGGTTCTGGCCTTATTGCGTAGGTATGCGAAGCAAGGATTGTAGAGTTGAAATGTCTATTTATGATTGTGTTCTCTAGCAGGACTAAAACTGGAATGCCGCGGAAAACCTAACTATGTTTTCGGGCCGATAATGAAAGTGGCGCAGAATAGGCGCGAAATAGGCCTAATTATAACAAGGGGCAACCCTAGTTAACAGCCCCCAGGACCTATTTCCGCTTATAATAAATATTATGAATAAGTTTTTTTCGATGATCCATTTGAAGTCTTTTTGTCGGCAAACGGGATCGTTTCGGCGTCAACGGATGCATCTAAAAAAATGTGAAGTATTTTTTGAGACTTTTCTAAAAATTATTTGAAAATCCTCGGGTGTAGGACTATTTAAATATTTCCCTTCATCGATGTTCAAATCTGGTAATGACTTTACTACATGAGACCTATGCACAAAATCTAGTTTTTGGTCATTTAACTGAATTTCGACATCGAGTCTAAAACTTGTTTTACTTTGTATGGCCCGATCCAATTCATATTGAGGTTCTTTTGCAACTACAGACTGACTTCTATGTAAATAAACGTATCATCAGGCCTCAATATCTATAACTGGTAAAATTGACGATTTCGATCACGTGATTTGCGATCGGCCTCTGATTGGCTTATACGAATAGCTTTATAAGCTTTTCTAAATTTGAAACATAAACTTCAGAGTAACTTGCAGGGCTACTGTGATTCGATTTTGCATTATTAAACCAGTTATATCTGGATCATATCCGAAAACGCAAAAAAACGGGAAATTTTTGTAGCAGAATTATAACTAATATGTGCGCTCTTGCGCACATAAGGCAGAGCTTCCGCCCCAATCGACGGGTCACTGCTGTTACAAAGTATCCATAAACTATTTTTCAAAGTACGATGTATTCGCTCAATTTGCTCGAACGATTGCGGACGATAAGCAGTATGAATTTGATGTTTCATACTAAACTGAGTACAAAATTTTTGAAATAAACTATTGATAAAATTAACTCCTCGGTCACTGTGAATAACTTTAGGAGGGCCGTGCTCTAGCACAAAATCCTCAAGTGCCGAAATCGCATCTTCAGCGCGATCGCATACTGTAGGGTGACAATACAAAATCGGGAAAAATTACAGCAGATAGTCACAAAATATTTTTTCCCATTTTTACTTTGTGGCATACGAACAAAATCAATACTGATTGATTCAAAAGGTTTTGATCCATGATCAAGATTTTCCATGGGAACTTTGCTACGTTGCATGTAGTTGCCTTTGCTTTGTTGGCAAAAAACACAACTACTGACAAAATTATCGATATCGAGTGATTTACCGATCCACCATGCATTTCGCAAAAAATGTGAAATTCTGTCTACACCAAAATGTCCATTTCGTCATGAAATATACGTAAATAGTGACCAACTAATTCGCGGAGAACAATAATTTGGTCAACTTCATTATTTTTAACAAACAATAAATTTTAAATACGATTGAAAAAAAAATTTACTTCTGGATTTCAACAAAAAATCAGTCTCCTCACAAACTTTCTGAAATTTCCATAATTTTTTATGAACGTTATTTTTAAGCCAAAACAAAAATTTTGACAGTTTTTTATCTCTGTTTTGAGCTAAAGCTATATCGCTTAGTTCACTAATTGGACGACCTTCAGTCAAATCACTGGTGACTGTTAAAAGGGTTTGTGCGTGGAGAACATCACTTTCGCTGTGTTCCAAAAGAATGTTTTTTGGAAACGTTGCGACATCTGTGTCCATGAAGGAACATACACTTTTATTGGCGTACCAGGTAAAAAAAAATTTTCCTAAATTTTGCTTTCACTATATGTTTTAACATTGTTAATTTTCTGAAAACGGTCCTAAACATATCCGCGAGAGTGTTGCTTTTACCTTCTATGTACTGTAGGCAAAAATTATATTCAGCCAAACATTCTTGCCGACGACTTATTTTTGCGTTTTTAAAATGCTGAGATCTAAATAAGTTAAGGCTTTGTGATCAGTCAACAGAACAAAACTGGTTTCTATCGAAAAATAGTGTAGGCGTTCAACACAAAATACAATTGCATAACACTCTCGTTCACTCGCTGACCAACGTTGCTCGGTTTCACTTAGTGTTTTACTCACAGCCGCTATAATTTGCTGTTTTTCACCAAAATTTTGCATCAAAATGCCCGCAACAGCATATCCGCTAGCGTCAGTAACAAGATAAAAAGGCTTTGGAAAATCTGCAAAATAAATAATTTTTTCACTAGATAAACGTGATTTAGTTAGTTCAAACGATTTTTGTGCCGAATCTCGCCAATGAAATTTTTCTGTTTTATTATTAAGTTTAGGTAGTTTTTTAAGTAAATGACTGATCCCAAATTCAGCAACCTCTTCGCCTATGTTTGAGCAAATAAAATCTTTTATTCGTACAAAACGACCAATAATTATCAAAAACTCACGTTTTGTTTTTGGGGGAGTCAGATCTTTAATACCTTGAACATATTCTGGGTCAGCTGAAAATCCATCTTGTCGTAAAATACGACCAAAAAATTTAACTTCAGTTTTCAAAGATTCGCATTTTTGACCATTTTATCTAAGATCATATTTATCTTTAGCTTCAAGAAACTGTTTTAATGTTTCAAAATATACTTCAAATTTTTCTGAACGCAACAAAATATCATCAACGTAAGATTTTATATTTGAAATATTCTTAACTTCTTTTAATACGGAAGTGATAACATGACAAAATAGGTCACCCGCATTTTTGAAACGAATGGAAGTCTTGTGAAAGCATAAACTGTATTTTAAAACGTGAAACAGGTTTTATGACGATCTTTTTCGTCAATGTTTATTTGCCAGTATTCTTTGGCCAAATCAAGACATCCAAAAATTTGTTTTCCGTACCCATTTCTTGAAATGAATTTTGGGAAACTGGAAGGGTATACAGTATACCGTATACTTATCAGTGTCTTCCGCCAGCCGACAATTTAAATTATTTTCGAAATTAACACAAATTCTGACTGATTTATCTTGTTTAGGAACACAAAGAATCGGGAAATTCCACCCACGTAAATTATCGCATTTCTTTATAACGCCCATTTCAAGCATTTTTTTCAATTCTGATTCAACCTTATTTTTATATGCTCTTGAAATGGGCGTGGGTTAAACATATATGCTTCTACAAACTGTATCTATAGGAACTAAAACAGGAAAATTTCCAATTTTTGAATTTTCTGAGCTTACGCCAAAAACTTTTTTGTACTGTAGCAGCAATGATGCAAATTTTTCAGAATGTTCTGGATTTGCATTTTCTGAAATTTTAACTCTCAGAACGCTGATTGCTTTTTTCACTTTTTCTGAAAAAACTGGCGATTTTCTAAAATTGAATGTATGAAAAATAGTTTCGATATTTTTTGGATTTTTAATCTCAACCGCGTTCTGAAATTTCACATTATCGATTTTTCGAAAAAAATTGATAAAATTTCGTGAAATTATATAGCTCTCAACTGTCTCGTGATCGAGAAAATTTAGTCCAAAAATTGGTGGAATTTCGGTATCAATAACATGAAATGAAACATTTTTGAAAAAACCATATTTGATTCGGACTGTTCCGGAAAATGTCCCAATAACAGGGATTGGACAATTTTGTATGCCCTTTACAGTGACATTGCATTTTTGCAAAATTTCTAAATTGCCATTTTGAGACAAAAATGTTTTGAGAGATATCAAATTTAAAAAACTACCGGTATCGATACACGGAGCAATCTTGAAGATTGGCTGTCCAAAAAATATTTGTTATTTGTGTGTTAATGAATATTTTACGGCGTGAATTCGCATAATTTATACGATAAGTTGTGTGCGAGTTAATAGATGGGACATTGCCGGAACAGTGCACTCAAGTTCCGGCACTATCAAAAAGGACTTGAATCACCAAAAAATGAGTTCTCGATAGTGTGATTTGATTCAGCTACATTTTTCAATTTTTTCTTCAACTTTTATCATTTTTGCGCTTATTTTTCAACTTTTGGCTTTGGCGCAAAATTTGGCGTGAAATTGGCAAGTAAAATTTTTGGTCAAAAGAGTATTTTCGGTTATCGGGTTGCCAGATAACCTTTCTCTAAAATATTCGGCTCTCTGGCTACATCCCACAATTTTCTTAAATTTTATCAAAAATCTACTGTTATGTCCTTGGAAATATGAAAATGACTGCCTTTCAGTTTTTCACTGAATATAAGCGCTTCCATAACGTTAAGTGCTTAATCAGCGGTCAACTCGGTTTAGGAGTTGTTGATATTTTCAAAATGTGACTCTATAGCTCCTCTAGCGGTTTCAAATTATTCTGTTAAACGCCCCGTATAAACATGAAATTTATCATCTTGGTCATTCTTAACGTCGAAAATACGGCTCACAGACTGAAACGCATTGAGTTGGCCTCCGAAATTTTTTTAACGAAAATTTTAAACTCGGCAAAAGTTTCAATTTCATTTTTTTTGACTTCAGACCTTTATAAACACTGTGACCGAGTCGACGAAAAATATTGTTCAGAAAAAATGGCTCTAATGAAGAATAAATGTCGACCACTGGAAATTGATATAGCTGATCTAGTTTATTCAAAAAATTTTCCGTCTCTGAAATCGATTCACCATTAAATTCAAGCAAATTTCCTTCATCATTGGCGATCGATCTTTTGTAGAAAGTGTCCCCAGAATGGGCGATAGGTTCCGCTTTGATAATAATATTTTCAAGATTTTTGGGTAACTCACTTATTTTATCCAAAGTTTAAGTAATTTGCTTGTCGTATTTTTCCACATTAGCGTCATCAGCTCCTTTTTTTAACTTTTCCAACTTGGTCAGGTTGATGTAGCAAAAATCGATTGTACTGGTTGAGGACATGATGCCGTTAGTAAATAGAGAATAATATTTGGCAAAAAATAAATAGCTTCAAAAATAGGCGTCAAAAGAAAAACAAACTAAATCTTGAAAACAAACTGATTATAGATTTAAATAATTTGCTGGGCTTTTTGCAAGTGACTCAGTCGGAAAATGGGTAAATTTTTTACAGTAATTCTGGCGTTTTTAACACTTTAGCATCACCTCGTAACTTGGAAAAAATACTCAAAATTATTTAACGAAAAAATAACAAAAATGATTCCCTAGTCTGTGCCAAAAAATAAAAAACCATCTATTTTTCTCTAATATGGATTATTGGACCTTAGAGTACAAATCTTAAATATTTGAAAAATGCGAAATCTGAGCATTTGATTGGTTGATTTTATCTCAACCTAACCAATGAAATCAGCCTATAACGCAATCAAGGGTTTTGATTGGGTGCTAATATCTTGCGTTGTTTGTATTTATTCAAATATTTAGGATTTGTACTCTGAGGTCCGGTAATCCATTTACCTTGGCGGCGCAGTAAACTTCTGGTACCATTGAGGATGTGAACGGTTCTGACCTTATTGCGNGGTATGCGAAGCAAGGATTGTAGAGTTGAAATGTCTATTTATTATTGTGTTCTCTAGCAGGACTAAAACTGGAATGCCGCGAAAACCTAACTATGTTTTCGGGCCAATAATGAAAGTGGCAGAATAGGCGCGAAATAGGCCTAATCATAACAAGGGCAAACCCTAGTTAACAATAGCTACTCGATAAAAAAGTCGGATAAATCTTAAAGTTTAGGCTACCAAAGTTTTTGTCGCTAAAAATTAGGGCGAGAATTGCTGCGAAAACCCCGTTACACTGTTGTAGGAGGTCGAAAACTGGCGTTTTAGACTCCGAAATGTTCTTAAGAATGCTCTGTGTTCAACCATATTTTCTGATAATTTTACTAGCATATCATACACAATTATTCGTTCGGTGCCATGTTTATTTTCCAACTATAACTTCTATGTTCATTCTTGTGAATTTCGCGCACTTTTTTGTCGATTTAAATTAGAAACACTGTCGGTTTTTCAGTGAAATGTTTGAAATTATTCTTAAGAATCTATTTTATCATGAAAGCGCTTTATTTTCAAAAAGCTTCACTTGATGCACAAAAGAAGATAAATATGGTGCACTTACTCAAAATACTCAATCATACAAAATAAATATTTACGAGAAAACATCTGGCCACAGTATTTCTTAAAATTTGATAAAAATCATTAATGAATGCTCTAGAAACAAAAATCTTAAATTTTATTATAATTTATATTTTATGAAAATAAAAAAAATCACAAGCATTTTGAGACTTGTTTTATTATAATACATGGTCAGAAAAGTACTTTTTGATAGGTTAAAAAATATTTTGTATGATGAAGTTTAAATTTATTTATCTTTGTAAAATCAAAACACAATTTAAAGCAAACTGAGAAAGAACTTCAGACGAAAAAGAAGGTTTCGAATGTGTGACTTTTCAATCCAGAAAAGAAATACATTTTAACTGAAACTCTTAAAATAGGCTCAAAATACTGTTTTTTGGTGATACTGAAGCCAAATCCAAGAATTTGAAAAAACCGCTCTGATATCCTTCCTATGTCCGGTTCAGTCATTCACAGTGGTTGCCCACTTGAACCTCTCTTACAGCTTCTGCCAAAAAATTGAGTTTTTACTGGTCAGGGAAGTNATAAGTGGTCACAGGTTCGGTAAGAGTTTTAAGTGATCACAAGACAGTGTTTTATTAAGGTTTTGTGTTTTTTCGACACTCAGTTAAGACTTTTTTTGTGTAATTTTGATATTTCGTGAAATATTTTGAAAAGTCCTCCTTGTTTTTGTATTTTCCGACCATCCGTTAGAGGATTACGGGTGTAAAATCTAGCTTATTGCAAGCAAGTTAAAATTGCATTAACTTTGGAAATAATGGTAAGATAGTAAATCGGCTAAGTAGTAAATCGGCTAAATAGTAAATCGGCTATAAAGTGTAAATCGGCTAAAAAGTAAATCGGCTATCAAAATCAGCTAAAAAGTAAATCGGCTATTTTTGAATTAAGTCATAAAGTCAATCGGCTATATAAAAAATGGGTGATGATGTGAATCGGTTGGGTAGTAAATCAGCTATTTTCAAGATTGGTCATAAAGTGAATCGACTATTTCCAAGATTAGTCATAAAGTAAATCGACTAAATGATAAATCGACTATCGAGTTGATCGAAATTCAAATAAACCGAAAATCCTGCAAAGGCGTCAAATTTTATCAGACGTCATAGCTTTGAGACAGTGACCAATGGAACCACTGGATTCCCGACAGATGCGTGTTGATTGTGATTGACACTGTCTCAAAGTCGGAAATCTTGCAAATAAAGTCGGAAAATGAAATGCGGATTTCTTAAGGTTATTCATAAACTTCAATCATAACTTTAAATGAGATAAAACAGTGGCAATAACTGTATTTTTTAGTTAATACACAAATTTTACGCAGAAAATATGACAAATCGGCTTTATTTTCATTAGGAAAAACCTTCCACTCTAGTCGCAAGATAACAAAGCAAAAAAATCCATTTCTTTAATTTATAAGAGTAACGTCGCCTATAACCAAGTGCCCACATTCCCTGAGTTCCGGGCCTCCACATTTTTAATATATTTTTTTTGGCCAATGAGAAGCAAGGTAAAATGAATCTTAAAGAGAACACGAGTGACCTTTTTAAATTCTTTCTCAATCGAGAATATTTATTACTGTGCAAATAGAGAAATATAAGAAATTCAACGAACAACGCAGACCGCCAGCAACTCTTTCAGGTACGGTTTGAAAGTACTTTTGTATTTTAAGCAATTTTAAAGGAACTTTGAAAATATTTTTTGACGATCCTAAGATTTCTGAGAATTTAAACCGATTTAATTTGATCGATAATTTTTATTTTTCATTCAAGATAATTCCTTAAAAATTCTGAATTTTCGCATAATTTTCCCGAATAATCGTGAATATTTTTATCTTCAATTATTTTTTTGATTCAATTTTTCATTTAAAAAATTAAGGAGAGCACAATGACGAAATAACGAACGTAACCAAAAAAGACGTGGACAGAATTGAGAATGATCAAGAAGTGGAGGATGACGGAAACACCACTGAAAAATTTATCGAAGTCTCAGCTGAATAACATGAACGGATGGTCAGAGAAAGTAATTTTACAAATTTATCGGCCAAAATTGACCACCCCAGACTTTATTTATTTTCAGAGCATTTTACTTTCTGTGCTGAAATTGACCCAGAATTTTTTTTGGAAAAATGTCCCGTTACCCAAAAATCAGCATTTTTGGAAAGTTTGCCTATTGATTGCTAAAATATCCGCTCGGAAAAAACCGAGCGGGTCCGGTCAGATCGTTTTTTTTCGATCCGATCACATTTTTTGCCGCTCTGTTTTTTTCCGATCCGATCAGCAAATGTTGAAATGTGCTTCCGATCCGATCAGCAAAAATTTTGAGGCCCGAAATTTCCGATCTGATCAGCAAAATCTGCTCGGATGCCCTTCCCTGGCAATTACGCAAAATTCCTAGATGATACCGAGAAACGTTTTTTGCACTCAACTGCCAAGAAAAAAGCCCACTAGAGAAATTTCATAAAGTTGATTGAATATCAGGTTCACCGGATATAAACCAGAATATAATTTTTTGGTAGGTTCGAATCTCGGTGGGCCCAAAATTTTGTTGCTTAAAATCAGCCAAAAGTTAAATTTTAAGGTTAGCTCATTCTTATATCACGATTGTATACATATTTACTGCTTGAACAATATATTTGATGATTTCCAGTAAGAAATCCATTTTTTTTTCGAATTTTATGTTGAAAATGTCTATATCGAAAATGATCCCTACTGCGTATTTCTGCCCACGCCTACCTGTGACAAGTCATTCTGAACGTCACTACCGACACTACAGGTAGGCATGGACAGAAAGGCGAAGTCCAAAAAAGTTCTCCATTGAGCTTTTTTTGTTGGCAGTTGAATTCAAAAAACGTTTCTCGATATCATCTATGGCTCTTCCGTAATCGTCATGAGAGGGTGGGTGTCCTTTAAAAAAACTCAGCCAAATGATGGGGCAATCTTCAGAAACGGTTTTGCGTTTGAACAATTTCCCGTGAAAAATATTACCTATCTCATCAAAAAAATTCAGGTTGGAATATTTTTGGGTTTAATTTTTCACAAGGAAAATTTAAACTCTCGGTAAGTGTTTCGAAGCCACGCGTGGCTTTTAGAACACACTTTTTCTCTATATTTAACTAAAAGTCCAGACACATTTTTATTTGTGTGACACTCGGGAGTTCGGTTTCATTGTAGGCCAATTGCTAAAACGGATTTTCAAGCAATTGCCTGACATTTTTTCTCTCTTCTTGAATCAGCATGAATTATTTTTCACGGGACACAAATCAATATATTAAAAAGTTCCTGTTGAAATATTTAGCCTTGGCATTTTTACAGCTCTCTAGCGCTATTTTTATTTTTAAGGAGCCTTTTTATGTAGAATTTTTTATATTGACAAAACGAATACGTTTTTACATGGACAAAACGATACGTTTTTACTATGGACAAAACGATACGTTTTACATGGACAACGCACAAAAATTCGCCCTGTCCTTATGACACATTTGAACATAGTAGTAAATCATGGATAAAATGGTCTTGCGCGAAATATTTCAAAAGATTGGCACCTGGAAAGTTTTCAAAAACACAAAACCGTTTTTTAAATGCCTATCATTGCTTCGAATTAATTCCGAAAATCTCAAAGCCCAATAGAATTAGGATATTTGGTCGGGCCCACCTTTATATTCAGATAATTATAAACAATTTTATGATGAATTGAATAGCGTGAACTTCCTTGAGAGTATCCCAGGAAGCAGATGTGGCACATGACCGATGGAAATTGAGGCTCAAGCCGAGTCCGTCTCACAGCTTGTTAACTCGAATGGGGTTCCAGTTTCACAGATCCAGCCATTTTTACAAGCTAGCCGCAGAACAAAACTGGACAATCATGTTTGTCGCCCCCAAGTAAAATAATCAAGAAACTGGAATCCTATTGATCAAGCTATGCAGGGTAAATATCCCAACCCACCTCTCTCTACTACAAACTCAGAAATTTATTTTGATAATCCTTCACTGCGCCTCTAGGTTTCATCTGGTTAATATTTGAGGAACAACTTTGTCAGTGTTTTTCGGTGAGGCTTATTTCCCAAGGTTTTGCCAATTGTCCGCACTGAAGTCTTCTCACAAGTAAACATAAACGTGATTCGCTAGAAAAAAACACTGCCAAGTGAAAAATTATTTTTTTTAATTTACTTTTTTTGAAGATCAAAATTATAACTAAATCGGACCTGGATAATTTATTTTTGTAATTTAGAAGTTTGTAAGTTGTGTAGTTCAAAAGATATAGACAAATTACGAATTTACAATTCGAATTTTACGTTCTGAAAATACGTTCAACAATATTTATCCACATATTATTTATTTCCAACAATTGCCGAGGCTTTTTTTGTGTCGATAGGATCGTTGGGAAATCTGGAATGGTCCAACTGATGTTAATCGCCTTTCGTAACAAAATGTTCGTTTATACCGCCAATATTCTATCGAACCAAATAAATATTATTTGCGCGCTAACCAAAAGCAAAATATTTGCGGTCACAATTATTTTTGATACTATAACTTTGATATTAATTGATACAGATTATGTTTGTGCTCACCATTTTGGTACTTTATTTTCCAAAAAGCCGCGATTTTCCTCATGTTATTTTCACCTTGGTAATTTGTTTGATCTTTTAGCAGATTGTCGGATTCTCAAAGCCAAATTATCTGGCTATCAAAACTACACAGTGAATTAGGGTTTAATTTCCAAGCGACGGAAATGAAACAAAGTATGGTTTTCGTCTCACAAATCTATGGCACAGCTTATAATAAAACTTGTATATTTAAAAAAGTTACATTCTATTATAATTTTTCATCTGTAAATAAAATATAAAAAAACTCAAAAGTTATTTTTGAAACATATTTGAAAAAGACAAAATTTTCGAAAATTCTTAGAAAATTTCTAGAGAAGTTAGGAAGATTTGAGTTTTAAACCATTGATTTGATCTCATGGCCCCGTATTAGTTATATATATTATCAATCTTTTATTTAAAATATCCAATTGCGAAGACAGGAGAATAAAAGTTGAAGGACGAAACATTTCAATATACATAGAAAATTTCTAGAGGAGATAGGAAGTTTTGCGGGTAAAAACCATTGACTTTTCTCATGCGCGCCCGATTTAGTTATAATCGATATCCAATTTTTATTTAAAATATTTCAATTTGAAGACCAGGAGGGGTGAAAATAGAGAGAGACGAAATTCAAAATTCTAGAAATTTCTAGAGGTGAAAGAAAAAATTTGGGGTAAAAACCATTGATGTTCTTTACATGGCCGATTAGGTCAGAAAAGTAAGTTTATATTTGGAGCCGTGTCCCCGATGGCCGTAAAAGGTCGGCCTTGGCACCTTAGAAATTGATTTGGCACCTTTACCTGTGCTGTAGGCTCATTTGTGCGGATCGAATTTTATCTGGCTATCAAAAACAGTAATTAGGTTTAATTTCCAAGCAGACGGGAAATGAAACCAAGTATGGTTTTTCGTCACAATATGGCAGCTAATAAAATTGTATATAACAAAGTTACGATCTATTATTAATTTTTTAACTGTAAATAAAATTATAAAAACTCAAAGTTATTTTTGAAACATAACTTGGAAAAGACAAATTTTTCGGGAAAATTCTAGAAAATTTCTGAGAAGTTAGGAAGATTTGGTTTTAACCATTGAAATTTTTCGCATGGCCGATTTAGTTATAATGATATCAATTTATTAAAATATTAATTTGCAAGACCAGGAGAATAAAATTGAAGGGACGAAAATTTCAAAATTCTAGAAAATTTCTAAGGAGATAGGAAAAATTTGGTTGAAACCATTGATTTTCCTCATGGTTCGATTTTACGATATAATGATATGCAATTTTTATTTAAAAATATCAATTTTGAAGACCAGGGAATAAAATTGAAGGGAGACGAAAATTTTTCAAAATTCTAGAAAATTTCTAGAGGAGGTAGGAAAGTCTTTGTTGTAAAAACATTGATTTTCTTCATGGCCGATTTGTTATAATGATATCAATTTTTATTTTAAATATCAATTTGAAGACCAGGGAGGGTGAAATAACGAAGGGATCGAATTTTCAAATTTCTAGAAAATTTTTCTAGAGGTGATAGAAAAATTTGGTTAAAGAACCATTCGATTTTCTCATGGCGATTGAGGTCAGAAAACTAATTTTATATTGAAAGTCAGTGTCCCCGATGCCGTGAAAGTTCGCCTTAGGCCACCGCCCCTTAAGAATTTGATTTTCGGCACTTTACTTAGTGCCTGCTATGAGCTCATTTGTGCGATCGAATTTTTTTGGGTTTTCTCTAGGCATGACCCAGCTGAAAACTCTTTCCTCGAAACTCAAAATCGATGGCAAAATGAATCTTTCCCATTCCTCAGTTTGTTCAGCGGGGGACGGGATTCAAAATCTGGGATTGCCTGGACCACCCCTTAAGGGGTATCTGTCTGAGAGAACCACACTCGGATAGCGGACCACGGTTTTTGCATCCAAATATAAAACCGAATTTTGGAGCAGGAATTTTTTTTCTCCGATGATTACGGTTACGGTAATTTTTCGCAAAAACCGGGGTTTTTCGGTCATTTTTCAGCAATTTTCGATGACGGATTTCCGCGTCACGTGATCAACCCAGGAAGCCAAAAAAATTTCTCCACATATTTTTCTTCCAGGTTTTACGTGCAAAACCATTTTGTCGCTATCTTGGTTGAAATCGAAAAACACAACCTTTAGGTCTTTTCCGGCATTTGAAAAACCCTTCGTTTTTTTGAAAAATTTCCAAAAAAAGGTCTTTGAAATTTTTTTAGAAATTTCAAAAATAAGGTTTTTTCTTTCGAGTTCATATAAACAGCTAATTTCATACTTAAAAAATCCTAACCTTTATAATTATAACACAGGAAATCTCCAATAAGCGGTCTGTGTTGGAACGATAAAATTTTTCCGATAGTTTTTTTTTAAATTGTTTCTGAATTTTCTAACATTATTGTGCTCTTTTCGCTGCTCTCCCTTATTCGTTCAGCTCTAAGCCTGTTCTTCAAGTTCCTCAAGCTTCTTGGCCCGTTCCGCAAGGTATTCAGCTTCTTAGCTGTTCCACGAAGTTGTTCCGCTTCGAGCGCGTCTAGTGCTTGCATTTTTATCTCTTTTTTTGTCGATAAAATGATTTTTTTCATTTTTAAGATTTGCCGGGTATTCTAGAGTTTTCATTTTGAGTCAAAATAGTTTCCCGCGCTCCATATTTTCATTTAATTCCACTTTATTCATAAAAATATCGGTCAATTTTTCAACTAAAAATTTAACAACAGCTAATTTCTAGTTATAGGCGACGAGCGAATTTGACGAAGAAGAAGATTCAAGAAGGACACGGAATTGGATTTTTATCGATATGGGAACTGTTTTTTATTTATTTTGCGGAATTACTCTCTTTGTGAAATTCGGCATAAAATAAAATTGCCAATAACATTAATGAAAAACAATGAATTATAAATTAGAGCCTTTGGTTTTTTGTTCAAAATAAACATGCAATTTTAACTTGAGAGATAGGATTTTTTTCATTGAAATTATCTTTTAGGAAACAAAATAATGACGGACATGAGAATGCTGCTAAAATCAGCTTTCCATCACTTCTGAGCCTCGAGATATGGCCTGCGTCGAATACCCCCCTAATACGCATATCATTCAATATTTATTTTTAAAACACACAAAAAACCATAATATTACTTTTGAAAATTCCCAATCTGTTAAAATGTTTGGACGTCTTAAACCAATATTATTGTCTTTTATCGGATTAAGTCGCTATTGGTTCATTTATATTCTCTTCAAATTTGTTTATCAGTAGGTAAAATGTTATGACTCCATTTTTGCGGCACATACTTAAAGGCCACTGTATGTAGAATAAATTTTCGCAAACAATGCTAGGTCTCGTGAATTAAACTCATGCTCCCGCCAATTCGGAGGTTTGAAATTAAACGCGCATCTAACTTCACTACGGGCATAGTATTAATATACTACAGTCAATAGAATGATTGTATGATTGCTTTGTTTGATGCAAACATTTATTTTACAGTATGTGACGTTTTTTTTTCCAATTTGCAGAAATCTGAATTCCACTGTTTTGATTGGTTTTATCTGGATAAGACGTAGGTATTTGCCAAAATTGATCGTTCTCAATGGCGGATCGCGAATTATGCAAATTGGAAAAAAAGAAAGAAAAAACGTGACATACTGTTATTTCCTAAAATTAAATTGTGTTAAAAACACTGACCGATTATAGAACAATGTTAGCATAGTCTTTACAGGTTTTTCCTACCCCCCGTGATTCTTTACTGGAAATGATATTGTCAAAAGTAGAAAATATTCCGATTAAAATGTTATAACTTGCAAAGTGATTTTAAACATTTGGAAATTTCCGTTGAGATTATCTACCTCTTTCCAGTTTCTCTTATATATTTGTTGCTTTGTTATGTTGCAAACGTACTTAGGTGTTCCAACTTTGTTGAAACTTACAACATACATTTACAGCTATTACAGCCTGAGTTTTTTAATTAAACCATTTTTTCACCGCTCGCTAACAGCATTTACCGTGGAAAAAATGGCCCAAAAACAACAAAGCAAAATTGGGCCAGTTTTTTCCCGTAAAAAAAATGGCCAATTTTCTGAAACATTTAAAAATCGTTCTATACTTTGAATAAAAATTATTTATAAAAATTAGTTAAATTATTATCATGAGAGACATAAAGTGAATCATAACTTTGAAATTGTCGCAGACAAATTTCAACCAAAAAAATACGACTTTATCTAAAATATGTTCAAACAATAACGAATAAGCTTGGCGTTTTGCGCAAATATATTCAAGTATTTTCAGTTTTATATACTAATGTATTTCATGTCCAACTGTTGACTCCACCCTTAACTTAAGCAAGAAAATTAGAAGTAAATAAAAAAACTCACTAATAAAGCTATTAAGAGTGGCAGCGATCCAGCAATTGAAACATTTATACTAACATAATTATTTGTAATCAAATCGATCGAGTGATGCCACCTTTTAAGTCGTTTATTAAGAACACAATTTTCCAACTAAAAAAACAAATCTCCTAAAAGATGTCAAAAAACTGCTAAATAAATTTAAATACTTTTAATTTGAAAACTATAACAAATAAATAAAGTTTCCTTGTTACCTTAAAAGAAAGCTCGTTCCTGATTGTTCTATTAGTGAACAATTAAAAAAGATAGTTTCTGAATATTTTCAAATTAATAAATCAAAATTGGGCTATTTCACCGGTGAAAAAAAATGGCCAAAAAGTCACGTGTACCATAGTCAGATTCTTGCCAATTTTGACGTATTCAATCTCCTGTCTAGCCGACCCGTGAAAAAATGACCATAAAAAACTCAGCTGTACGAAAAATCGAAAAAACGAAAATCGCCTTATATTTTGATCACGTGCCGACCAAAAATTTTTTTTTATAATTCTTTTTTCATTTTTCATATATAATACCTCCTCAGAATTTCAGAGAATCACCTATTATTTCTATAGGTCGAAATTAATGGTGGAAATGCTAAGTATACTGTACTGTTTCACATTTCTTTCTAGAAGAAAGTATTTCATTGTTTTGGAAAATTTTTCTTACGGAACATCGTAGACGACTTTGATATTTGAAAAGTTTCGACATTTTTTTATAATACTTCTTGTTTGCTGCATTGAATATTCCACGTTCGATTTTTGTAGAATTAACTCATAGAAAATATAAAGTCTCTTTAAAATTTTACATTCATTTATAAATTATAATTTATTGGGCTGTCACCCAACAAAGCAGAGAATAAACAGATCTAGGAAAGCAGTAGTATTTGTCTAACTTGGCTTGACAAGACAAAAAAATTATTAGCTTAGTTATTGGCTTAACTTTTTAAATACTTAAATTTTTCATTGCAAAAAATAACTTTGGCATCAAAACATATCGATATACAGTGGGTGAGACCAATGGGCAACACACGAGATTTTTGACAAAAGAGTGCTCAGTGGTTACTGTTGCCCATTGGTCTCCCCCACTGTACTGTATATCATGTACTTGTAGAAATATCGAATTGGAATATTTGCCACAAAAATAAAATCGAATGATTCTCTTGTTTCACGTACATTTTATTTCGATGAAAAGCTATTTTTACATGATATATTGATAACGGGGTCACTTTTTACTAGATTTTAGGCCAAAATTTTGAATAATTCGGCTTTCAAAAACAACTCATCTGATAACATTCTAAGATAGCTCAAACTGAGCAAAAATATCTTGTGAATAATAAAATAAAAAATTTGGTCCAAATCCGACCATTGTTTTCAATTTTTTTAAGTAAAACGAATAATTAAAAAATGAAGTTGAAAAAATTTATAAATTAATAAAATTATCTTGGTCTCGTTATCTAGAAATAGTATTTTTTAGTAAAATTAATAGCCGATTTACTGTCGAGAAATTATTTGGTAGCCGATTTACTATTTTCAGGAATGTAGGCCAAAGTTACTCATTTCCTGCAACAAATAATTTGTTAGCCGATTTACTTTTAGAAAATAGCCGATTTACTTTTACAAGATAGCCGATTAACTATTTCTTAATCTTTTTATGAAAAGTAGCCGATTTACTCATTTTCGCCTTGAATTATTTTGAAAGCCGATTTACTTTATAAAATTAGCCGATTAACTATTTCGAAAGTTTATCCGCCAGCCGTAGCCGATTCACCAAAATTTTCGGCTTTATAGTATTTCGGTCACCGTAGCCGAATTACTACAGCGTGAGCCTTTTCGATTTCTCCGTTTTTTTACTCAGGCGTGTAAAGCCGTTCTCTTACCGGAAATAATGCAGGTGTGAATTCATTTGAAAGTTTAACTAAATTCGAAGCATGAGGACAACTGGTCGGAAAAATTTTAATTTTTCACAAAAATTTTCATGACCAGGGAGCAGTTTTTAAAACTGCTTAATTTCGGCTCGTTTTTACTCTCGAATGCTCGAAAACATTTTTAAGAATATTTCAACAAATAGTCTGAGAAATCACGCACTATCGGACCACCGCTCTCTGCATTCTTATAATTTCGATAATTTAATTTTTTCTCTCACTTTTGATGATGGAATATACCGAAACGTGGAAAATTTTTTTTTTAATCAAAAACTTATATATATATATATCTTATAGAAAAATAAGTGGTTAGTTAAGCCTCAAAACTCAATTGCTTCTCTTTATGGTCAAGTAAAGTATCACAAGGATGGGGCACCGTTGCGTCCAATCGCAACAAGTTACAGCAATCTTGTACATGGAGCTGAATTATATCTCTAACAAAAAAAATTCTAGAACCTCTTATTAATAAATGCACTTATCTTGTAGATAGTCAAAAGGCATTTAAACCCCGATTTTTAACAGAAAAAACTAAATTCATTTCAAATGACCATGAAATTGTTACGTTTGACATCAAAGCGATGTATCCCAACATTAACATAACAAAAACAATTAATTATATTATAGCCACTATATTTCGAGCCCCTCAAACGTACTTTAANAGGGTGCTTAGGTCAAAAAAATAAGTGGTTAGTTGAGCCTCAAAACTCAATTGCTTCTCTTTATGGTCAAGTAAAGTATCACAAGGATGGGGCACCGTTGCGTCCAATCGCAACGGGTTACAGCCATCTTGTACATGGAGCTGAATTATATCTCAATAAAATTCTAGAACCTCTTATTAATAAATGCACTTATCTTGTAGATAGTCAAAAGGCATTTAAAACCCGATTTTTAACAGGAAAAACTAAATTCATTTCAAATGATCATGAAATTGTTACGATTGACATCAAAGCGATGTATCCCAACATTAACATAACAAAAACAATTGATTATATAATAGCCACTATATTTCGAGCCCCTCAAACGTACTTTAAACAAGAGAAGGATAACAAAGGGTATTCTTTGCAAATCCCCACAAAATTAGAATTTAAAAGTT
>SCLH01062875.1:0-21142 GCA_004367855.1 Oikopleura vanhoeffeni
GCTGAGCCACAGCTGAGTTACGGTCTTATCTAAATCTACTTCCGCGATGGAGCGGGGCGTGTAAGGCAAAATAATCTGATTAACCCCCTCACACCCAAACGCCATTCGAGGACGCGAGATTTTTTAAATCCTTAAAACGAGAAAGAAATAATAACTTCACAGACTTTCAATTCAAATGTGTCATAGAGTTCGCAATTCTTTTTCTAGTAATGGTTTTAAAAATTTGATACGACTAAGAGTTCAAAAGATATTTTTTCCTACTTTTTTTTAGGATTTTCGCCTGATTATCGTAAAAAAATTCTAGCGTAAATACGACAGATAAAATCAAAATTCCGAGGAGACTCAGATTTAGGAAATTACTAGATATAGAGGTTTTTGTGTCGCGGGACACACTGCTTTTTATTTTTAATACAGTATATTTACTTTTATACACAACAAACAATTACAATTTTTCACAGAGATAGTCTACAAAAAATACCTGACATTTTGATTATTTTTTCGGGATTTTTAGACTACTTTTCAAGTTTACCAAAAAGTAAACTCAACTTTTCTTTTTTTTGCGTGGGTTTTACACTATTTAACCTCATACAAGTTTCTTGGTGTGGTTTTACAGGTGTTTTACTTGTCACTCAGTCTTTATTACATTATACTATTTATAGGTGGTGTTATATTGGATGGAGATCAATGACTATGAGCTACTTAATGAAAGACTTCGGCTTTCTTTAGGGATGGCTCACAATGCAGCATGCCTTAAGGGCGAAAGAAGACGTTCTCAACCGGCTGTTTCGATTTCAACGCGAAAAAAATCGTCGATTACCTCAAAAACAGCAATTTATCTGGGTAAATCTGCTCTCGGTCTCTCTTTCTATATTCTTAAAAAAAAAGAATCAGAAAATAGAGATTGTGACCAGCTATTCTCAGGTAAAACCATTTATCATTGTGCTAACAAAATTATGTTATCATCTGATACAATTATATTAGGGCTATACAGAATTTTAAAAATTAAAAACTCCTGTAAATTCCGCATGGCCCTAATAGTCCATAATTATTTTATTGTTATAACTAATAAAAATATAATAACAAATTTAATAATTAACAATTCTTACATCTCATTTTCCAAAAGTGATCTAGCATTGACAGCAAAATTATCAATTTGTGTTCAGTGCGTGGTTTCCAAAGAAAGTGTGATATATTACTATTTGTATAATTCATTGCATTCTAAAAAAGAATTTAAAATTAGCATTTGCATTTCTGAAGTTATCACTATAAATGACAATTATTCTATAAACAATAATGGTTATTTGTATGATGACATATTACAAATAACTTTCATAAATAATGCCAATTGTTGGATTATTTATAAGGTACTCTGGACCAACAATCCGAGTTCCTGCATTTTTTTCTGCAAAAAGTAGTAAATTTACGGTAGACTTAGGCCCTAGGGGCGCTAGAGTACATATTAAATTTGAGGAGGGTTTTGCAAGTAAAAATTATATTACAAGCACCATCCTAAATCAAAGACAAAATATGCTGAAGTATTTTTTTACAGAAATAATAATTGCAGATGGAATAAAATTTAGGGAAAATAAAACAGAAAGTCAAATTTTTAAAACTATAAAATTTTTTAAACATAGAATCTCTTTAAAAGAAAAATCAAATAATTTTTTGCTATTCAATAGTCTAACTAGGATAATCAAATATAAAACATTCTCAAAAAATAGCATCTGTTACATTAACGAAATAACTATAAACTTTTTAATTAAAAATTTAAAACAATGTTTTGGAATCCTTTTTTCATTAGTTCTCAATGTACTAAATATAATTAAAAAAATTACCAAAATTTATCCCTTGTTGTTACTTATCGTCGTTATCATCATAAATTTTAACAATTCAGTTTTAGCCATGAACTTTGACAATAAAGTTCCGAAATTCAAAATTCCCAGAAAACCAGGATACGTAGTCCTCAAAAAACCTGAAATCGAGAATGTGACTAAACAAGCTAATAAAGCTGTGTAACATCTCTGACTTTTCATCTCCTGACAAAACTGGATGGAAACTCAAAGTGACATCAAGGTAACTCAACTATTGATGCATACTACTATGAGGAATCTTCCTCAGAAACTTTTGATAATACCGAATTTTTAGATTATAAAAATATTTTTGAGAATTATATAATGAAAATTATGTAAAATTTACAAACTCTGAAACCAATCCCATTCAGAAAAAAACGAAAAAAGTCAGAAAGGGGAAATTGTAAATGCCAACGATCAAAATTCGTGTCTCAACTGAAAGTAGCTCTCACCAAAGTAAAAAACCTAAAATGGTAAAAAGGACCCTACAAGTTGGTGCCAATAATCGTAAAAACAACAAAAAAAACTTTCAAAATAAAAACAAGAGAACTAAAAATAACAAAAACTCCACCCCATCCTCCCCTTCCCCTTCCCAACCAAACCCCAACCAATCCAAACCCCCTGAAAAAGTTGTTTTCACAGAAGGTTTTCAACAAAATTTTGAAGATCTTATCATAACAGAAAATTCCTCTGATTATGAGTTATACAGAGCTGAGATGATAAAAAAGTTACGAGTTGTTAAAAAGAAATACCATATCCATAATGCAGCAGAAACCAAGTACGACATGGATAGTAATGGTAGTGACGCGTTAGTTGATGTGGTTAATCGCGAAAATATTTTTGAAGATACTTTTCTCTATTTCGAAATTTCAATTCGTCAAAAAATTTGTAATGAAGAAATATTTTGTCGAATGGCCCAGCTCGGAATTCACAACCAAAATTTTGAAATCTATAATTCCAATAATAATATTCCAAACCCAAAATCGATTAGATTTGTGGGTGAGTGTACTAAGAGAAATTATTTGGCAACAATTTTCTCCTGGGCACATGATTTTATACTTGGAAGTGATGCTGGTTATATTTTCCGAGAGATGCCATGTTTTACCACACATTTTGCCAGAGTTGAGGGTGCATCATATGATAATAATTTTATGAATTTCAAATTCATAAATAGTGATAAGATCTATTTCGACAAACAATTTATCTGGATGAAAAGCAACGCTTTCAAATTAATCTCATCTGGTCAAATTTATTCAACTAAGGCTGAGGAAACTGTTGCCCTGAAAAATAAAGATTTCTCAAAATTCTCCAACAGAGAAATTACTGACATTTATCGAAACGATCTCAAAATTCTTGAACCAGAGCCGTATCACAGAAATTTATGGTTGGCTTTTAATCGCCCTTACAACCCGGCATTTAAAGTTTTGAAAAAGGGAAAGGACATCCGTAACCTCAATCTTAAGTTGAAACTGACTTTGGACCCTAATCGATATTCATTAAATCAAAAGGAATGGATGACCAAAATAAAAGGCATTCAAAGCCGTGCCAAAAATATTGTTCTTTTCAAGGAAAACCTCAATAATACCATGCAAATTGATAGCATGAAAATTTTTCTTAATCAAATGAGACTACAAAAAATGAGTGAATCTGATTCTGCTCGTAGCCTCGTTAACTCATATCAAAACACATCATTGGTCGACTCAAAAAACTCTGATATGTCGAAAATGCAGGGGTTTATCGAGGAAAATATTACGGTGGCTCTTAATGCTGATACTCGACAACTTCTCTCGGAAATTAAGTTAAATGAGGCCTTAAACAAGTTAAATGTAGTTCAAATTGCGTCAACTACAATGTGCAATAATTTCGCGGATCTAGTGGAACTTTCTGACGCTCACATTAGAGAAAATGTTGCAAAAAAATTCTCATCTTGTTTTAAAGAGCTTCAAGATCAAGGTGTTGTTATTTCTGATAGTACCCTTAACTTAACGGATGTGATGAGAAATGGTGAGACAGAACTTGAAATAGAGGATAGGAAGATTTTGAAAATTAATTATGGCTCAAAAATGACAACTGTTGAAAATGCTTTTAAGGGGATTGAGAATAAAACCAATGCTTCAATCGAAGATATGAAAAATGTTTCTGATAGAAAACATCAATTATTATCAAACTTAGTTAAACACAGTAAAAATTTTGCTAATGGAAACGTTCCCCATAACCTTACTACAATCCTGACTAATGAACAGCTCAAAGTCGGGTCAAATTGTGAGGATCGTAATACGCAGAGGAAAAGTATTGACGCGATGGAGACTGAAAATAATGAATCTTGCCATGAGGAACTTGAATCTCACCTCGAAAATGATACAAATACTACTATATTCGAAAGTGAGTTTTTAAATTTTTTCTTGACATCAAATAATATCACCTACGATGATATTTTTAGAACTCCATTTTCCATTCATTATGTACTGTCTATGCTTAGTCAGATTATAAATAATAATGACAAATATAAAATCGACCTTTTTACATTTAATAGCCAGTTTATACAAAATAAAATTTTTTCGGTGAATTCTAACACAATTCTTGAACTTAATTCAACTTCTACAAATATTGAAGTCAGTAATCAGAGTTTAATAGACAAATTTTGTACAATTATTGAAAGTGACGTTTCGATATTTAAGCATAACCTATACCTCCAAAATAGATTATCAGTATTAGAAAATTGGATTGAATTAATTCCTTCTCACAAAAATAAAAATAATAATAATTTTTCAGATGAGTCACTTTCTATGCCTTCTCCAGCTCCTTTTAGAAAACATTTTGCAGAAGTTGAAAGCATTACTAGTATTGAAGGAGGAAGACAACCAATGGATTCTACCCAAACTCTTAAAATCAATGCTAGAGCCCACTCTGACGCTACGAATCTTATTGAGATTATCAAGTTTGTCAAAATAATTGACCATTCAAATGTTAAATTACCAGTCCCCGTTTCAGAAATGAACAAAGCGGGTAAAATAAAGGAGGAAGCTCTTATAAGTTACTGCACTCTGGTAAATAAAAATGAGAATTTTGTTATTAACCGCTTGACAGCGGGCCGCTATCGACATTGGGTTACCCAGTTTAGTGGCCTCGTTTTATCAGAAATAGGATCCTTAACCGCTGCACTCCCCAAGCTTAATTGGGACTCATCTGACAGTTATGACCAACAGAAATGTTGCGCGGAACTGACATCTTTCCGTGATGAACTTCAAATTTATCACAACCTTAAAGTTAATACTGATTGGATACTTATTACCTTGAAAGAAAGTATCAATCCTGACTTTTATCTACCAGTACCAAAGTCAGTCGAACTTTTTGTCAAAATTGCCAATATGTATCAGATTGGGCATGGAAACAAATGGACAGTTTCTAACTGGGCTCTGCAGAGAGTTCAAGCTTTTTATGTCCTTATGCACTCCGAAAAAATTCTTGAACGAATAAATATGATTAATATGCTCGATTTTTCACATAACCAAGGCTTATTTGAAAGTATAGAAGATTTGAAAAGTTCCCTTAGTACAAGATCAATTATTCAAAATGGGGCTGATATTTCAAAATTTTCACTCAAAGAAAAAGTTGAGCAGCCATTAATTACTGCATTTATTTCCACAAACAATAGCCAAAATGCAAATCCAAATACTGAGGTAATTAGAAATTTTGAAAATATTTTGGAGAATAATTTGACCATAAATCACCCCAATTATAAATCTGGCGATATGTCAGAAGATCTTTTCAGGCCGTTTTCGATGTCTGATGACGATTCCCAAAATATTTCAATTGACAATCTAAATGACATAGATTTTTCTGATGTTTTAGAAAATGAATTACCATGTTTTGAGAAATCTGAAAATTCTAATAAAATGTCAATTTCAGCAGCAGCTTTTCACTGTGAAATTGCAAAAAAAATGGAAATTGATAATCAGATGTCAACCGCAGATAGACTGGATTTTTACGGTACTTTTTTTGACTATTCAAATGTCACGTGTCCGGATAAAAGACAAATTTTTGAAAATATGGCCAATAATGAACATCTTTTATATTCTGCTTTTAGTGACGAGGACGTCATGGACTCTATGAGTGTTAATCCTGAAATCGTTAGCAAAAAGTTAAAGGAAAGGTTCAATATGGCTAAAATTGATACAGATTATGATATAGGCCATTATTTTGTGGATAAAAATTCTTACCTTAATAAACCTAATACCCAAGAAAACCTTATAAAAGAAATGTATAGCAAATCATCAACATTGGTCAATTTCCCTATTCCAAAAGAATGCTTAGAAATACCTTTGATGGTCTCTAATGATTTTTATTCTAATAACTCTGAACCTGTTTTGACTCATTATTTAAATGATTCCGACAATATTGCAAAAAATGAAAGTAGCGCTAAAGAGTATAATTCTCAACTTGCTGAAAAAATAGAAGAAAGAGCGTTACCGGTACTTTTTTGCAATATTGGTAGGATTAACTCGTACAAACTTAATACACTATCTGAAATTTACCCAGATGTTAAAATTTTTGGCATCAGCGAAGCAAGAGTTAGTAAAAGTTTCCATAATACTGGAAAACTGGTACCACCCGGTTATTTTCTAATTACTCCTAAATTTGACGATAACAATTTGATCCATTCTTTTTTTATGATTGCTAATGAATATTTAAATGATGTTGATCAAGTTGATTCTTTAGGCACTTTTACCACTATCAGGTTAAATATTGGGATCAAACCTACCATTTTAACAGTTTGTTACGGATTTAACAAAAATAGTGAGTTGTATGCAAAGGGCTTTAATCATAATATAACAGATAATAATAAACTTTTTTCGGATTTTAGAGACTGGTTGGGATTTTCGATCAATAATAATGAGCACTACCAACATATTGTAGGTGGTGATTTTAACCTTGACATTAACAGCCCTAGACAGGGTGAGCATCAAACTATTGGTGAAATTAAAAACTTACTCTCTAACTTCCGAAACCAGATTAATAAAAAAATGAAAACACATTTTAATCATTTATCAATTAAACCTAGTGCGATTGATTATATTTTTTGCAAGGATATTAAATTACTAAAATTTCAACAACGGGATCTACCAGCTACCATTGACGACTGCCATAAGGCTCATTTGTTTTTTCTACCTATTAAAATGAAAGACGACAATTTTTTGAAAGTAATTGCTTCACGTAAACCAGCTCCAAAATTGAAAATTTTTAGGGCACTAATAGCCTCTTGGCCGGTATTTTTGAAAAATATGAATAATTCTGACATTAGTGCCATAGAAAAATCTGAAAAAAATATGAGATTTTTATCAGCTATTTCTAACCTATTGGAACCGGAGGTTGTAAAAACGGTACCTTTGGTTAAATTTGTACCAATGATGGCCCCTGATACGGCGGAATGGAATAGACGAATTTTGCTTCTTAAGCACTGGAAAATTGGTATTTTTGACAATAAAGCCAAAATTAGTTTATCTGATTCTGAAGTTAAACAAATTGACCAATCACTAAAGAGTGCAAAATTTAACTATCGTAAACTTTATCGAAGGGATAAACGTATTCAGTTAATGGATATGTTTCTTGATAAATGTATAACTATGAACCAAATTTGGAAAGTTGTCCAAAAATATACGGACACTCAAGCTAGTTTTTATAACTCTTCAACCTTAACGGCTGAGGACTTAGCTTGTGCCATATATGATTTACAACATAAAAATAATGACTTCGTACCTATTTCAGAGCCAATCTTGACTGACATTTTTGAGAATACGATTAGAAAACCAGGCAAAAAGTTTCAAATAACTACTCCACCATGGACTGGTAAAAAAACTAATAATTCTATACAAAAATGTATTGCAGCAGCAAAAACTAATACTAGGGGCAAGGACACAATAAACGGACGTTTTTTAAGTGCGATGCCCAGTTGCTACCAGCCTATTCTGGAGAACTTGTTCCGAACCAGTTTCGAAAAAGGTAATTTTTATAAGTCATGTCTTACTAACAAAATTACATGTATTGACAAATCAAATGACCCTAAGGATCGTAATAACCCAAATAAGAAAAGGCCCATAACGGTGCAAAATGCGCTTGGGGCTTGTATAGAGCGGTGTTGTGCAGCTCAATTTCAGAAATTTTGCGAAGAAAATTCTGGTTTTGAGGACTGGCAACATGGCTTTCGTCCATGCAGATCTTGCAGTACCGCTTTTGCGTCTTTTATTAGGGGGGTCAATACCAGTAAGTTCAATTGTACAGTATCAGTTTTTCTCGATGGGTCAAACGCCTTCGGGGCGCCATCACATTATAGGATTCTCAAATTGTTAGCCGAAAGAATATCTGATAAAGCCACATTTGATTGGTTTAAAACATTTTTAACCAATAGACGCTATTTTGTCAAAAATGTTGACGGCGTCTCAAAAACCTACGTTCTTCCTAACAATGGAGTTCCTCAGGGTAGCTGTAATGGGCCTAGCCTTTATTGTTTCATTAATAATGAAGCTGAAGAAATTTTAAAGAATTTTAATTCAGATATTTTTAAATGCGTCAATTATGCAGATGACTCCACATTGCTGATATCTGGAGATAACTGGTCACAAGTAGAAGCCAGAGCAACCCTTTTTACAGATGCAATCGTCACGTGGCTAAAAACATTAGATATAAATGTTAATAAAGCTAAATCTTTTTATATGAGATTCGGTAAGCACTTAAAGGAGGATTTCAACTTGAAAATTGAGGGGGATATTATCGAACAAATTTCGGAATTTAGATTTTTGGGAATTAGACATACTGACCAATTAGAAATAACCCCGCAGCTTGAACACATTGAAAAAAAATTTGCAGCTAGTACAGTCCTTGCTAGCACTCTAAAGGACTTTGGATGCAAAAAACAAATTAAAAATGTCATAATGAGCTACGCAATGGGTGCATTTCAGCACGGTCTAAATGTTTGCAGGCCTCTAACAGTTAAGGAAGGTTCAAAATTGCAATCCAAATTAAATAAAGCACTAAAATTTATTTATAATGTTCGCCCAAAAAAATCACCGATTGACAACACATATTACAGTATGTCGCAAGCTGAACTTCTAGAAACATGTGAAATGAGGTCTCTCTCTAATGAGCAAGAGAAATTGGCTATTACTTTAGTAAACGGTATTATTATGAATAAAACCCCAATGGAGGATTATAATATACTCAAAGCCTGCATGAAATATCCCAACGGTAAACCATATGTTGACCCATTTTTAGAGAGCTCAAAAGCCAAAAAAGTGGCATGTTTTGATCCATATAAAAATGTTTTCAAAAAAAATTATATATTAGCTAGGGATAATGGTCATCGCGATATAAATTTTATAATCCCAGATCACATAAAGAATTTACCTAAAAAGAAATTAAAGCAAACCTTTCCATATAATTACTTTAACGCATTAAATACTCTCCCAGCTAGGATTAGATCTAACATGGGATTTTATAGTAATAAGTCTATTATTAAGACTTATTATAATTCAATCTGCCAACATAAAAAATATAACAATAAACAGTTATGGTGCAAAAGATGTAATTATTTGAATATCTATAGGGACAATGCATCAGATTTTTTAAATTCGTCTACACATAAAATTGAATCCGAAAAAATTAAAGGGACACTATTAATTGACCCTATTGAAATTTTAGATAAGCAACTTTTTAAAACTATTCTTGATTTTTCAACTTTTAGTCGTGTTACTATTAATTGCATACTTAATGGCCATTTCTTCAATGAAATGGATATTCAAATTAATAAAGTACTCAGTGAGCATAGTATGGGTGCCCAAAATAAAAATGGTCATCACAGATCTGGCTTACTTTCCCCAATCCCCCCCCCCATAATGTTAATATTGAACAGGCTATGTCAATTAAAATGCAGCATGTCCAAGATCATAATTATAAATTAAAATTAAATCAGAATGTTGATTTTGATGAATCAATCTCGAAATTAATGGATATTTTTAACAAAAACAGATTTTATTATCCTAGATATGATGGTTGTAGAATATACTACAATACAGGTCATTTAAATAGATCTACTAGAAATAAATTTAGCTAGTAATTTTTTCTTTATGTATTGTGTAATACTACATAACTTCTCATTCATTCTGACAATATTATACACTTTTTGCGTTTCTATAAACTTTTTATAAAAACATTTAATAACTCATACGTAACTTAAATGAAATAATTATAATAAGCTACCATAAAACTTACTTTGAACTCTCTGAATAAACTAACAATTATTATATAGAATGTATCCTTTTTTTTCTATAAAACCGCCTATTTTAGTCCATCTGCAATTAAAACTAATAGCAAATACATCTACAGCTGGAAATCACTATAAAAGTATTACCCGTAAAACCAATATAAAAGTCACACTTTTATACTCCCGGGAATTCATTTTAATTATTTCTTTCACAAATGTGAGATCAAAATTACTTTTATTATATTTTTTTTCCGTCAAATGAAACTTAAATATTCTTCAAATATTAGTTTCATCAATGCTACAATTGTATGTTATTTAACTTAACAGAACAGGACAAATTTTGAATACATGAATTTTAAGGCATGTAAAGAAATCAACTACCAATTGATAGTAAATTCCCATTACATGTACCCAAAATTTGCATTGTTTGTCCATTTTATGAATATTTTTATTCCACACAATAACAATAACCTTAGGATCTTCGCAGCATTTAACACAGAAATAATTAATACTAATATAGAATCGTAAATAAAATAAAATGAAAAAATTTTTTTTAGTTCCATGTTCGAGAGAGGAGATGGTCTGATATTTTTCAGGTCTCTCTTATTATTTTTTTTCAGAATAGGAGATCTGATCTCCAGATATAATAGCTTGAGGTGGATGATTGAGTTTTTTTTTCTCTGCAATCACCCCCGGCAGATTTGCCTGTTTTTTTCTACTTTTTCTTTTTTTTGTTTTTCTTGACAAATAGTGTGGGTGGTAGGCAATGTGAAATTAATCTCTCTAAAAATAAAAGGAGAAATGCTGGAGGAATATTGTTAACTAAGCTAAAAAGGCTAAACTTATATTCTTTCAATAATTTCTCTTTTCAGCTATACAAATTAAACACGATGCTGAAGACAGAATGGTCATATATATTAAGGAAATATCCAACAATAATGGACTTTTACTGGAGACCTCCGAATTTCAAAAATGGAGAGGAAACTTCAACTGTGACATCTACTTTTTAAGATTCCCTGTTTTTTGGAACATTATCACATCCAGATCCGGATACATCACTTTTGACTGTAAATCCAAAATGATCTATATTGACAAATCAGTTTGCATTGACCAAAACTTTTCAGACACTGAGAAATTGGAACATTTAAGGCTACGTAATAAAATTCGAAGTTATATACAATATTCGGGTTTGAAAGTACTTTTTCCCAGAGTGAGAGCGATTTCAAATAATTTAAGCTTGGCCACTTATGGTCCACTAAATAATAAATTTTTGGCTATCCTTCTGTCTAATGAGGCTCAAAAGGAAAACTGGGTCAGCAAAAAACTAAGAGGAAGTGCCAGTGTTTCTAGTCTAAGTAGTTTTGAAACATTATCTGAACTTTACAATGAATTTTTTGAAATAAAAGAAGATCTGAAAATTTTAGATTCTAAAGTAAAAGTGTCACATGCAGTCGAGAACTATAGGTTTTTGATTCGCGGGTTGTTCGCAAAACATGATTTGGGAAGCTTTGAAAATTTTAGATCTAATAAATTTGAAGCGTTTCTGATCAATCACCATAAACTCACACTTTTTCAACTATTTTTCGAAAGCCGAAACGAATCAAGCGTGCTAAAACTTTTGAAAAAATTCTATAGAACTGATGAAATCCCCTGCTTAGAGGAAATTAATTATAAATCAAAAATTTCGAAAAGAGGTAGATCATCAAGTGATACCAATAGCATTTCAAAAAAGGCTAAAATTAACCCTTTAGCCAAATCTATGATTTCATCGGATTTTGATGGACTTTTCCCCTTCGAACTTGAAATATTTTTTGGAAAAGATTCAGAAATCATGATTAAAGCTAGGAATCAACTATCTTTAACTTTAAGTAATATCAGAAATATTAAAATCAATAGTGCTGAAAAGGCTATTTTTCCTTTTTCTGTTTTTGAGAAAAATTCCGAAATTAAATTTATAAAGATGCTTAATAGATCAGTGGTCGACTGCCTTAAGAACTACTCAGTCTCTAGTGATATTGATGATTTAAAGTTTAATCTCACACTTATTTTCATGGCCTTGAATGACGATTTCGAAGTAGTTGACATAATTAATGACAGGGGAACAAACCTCAAAAATTCAATTTTTTTCAGTTAAACTTTAAACTCTATCTCAGCTCATAGTTTCACGGGGCCAAACCACATATCACTTCCTGTTTTTTAAAGTATCACAAATAAATCACACTTGAAATTAATATGGTTTTATTTGTTATCGATCATACAGTTTAATTTTGGTTGATATGCTTTTTGTTGTGTCATCTGAATTGCTGTTTTTTTTTAAAAATAAAAAATAAGAGCTTTCTGTTTCTCATTTCTAGCCACCTATATCTTCTCCCAGGCCAATGGCTCAAAAGGATTGGGTAATTTTCTGCTAAATGAAAAACAGAAAAACTGCTCCTTGTTACCATCTTTGAATATCAAACCGAATGCAGACAGATCGGAATAGGCAGCATTCAATTTCATTAGTGCGTTATCTGTTTTAAACTCGTTACCAGACTTCTTATAAAAACTGAGCCTCGGCTTAGCCATAAAAACACCATCTTGCATCGCAAAAAATCGCTCAAATTTTATCTTATCATCAAAGGGATCACGGAATTCACCAATTAATGCTATAATGATAGAAATTAAGTTTTGTACATTTCTTTTTCCCAACTAATTTTATTGAATAACTGTTTTCGGTTTTTTTCATATAAAGGTTAAACTTGAGTTTAAGTGATATTTGATAAATGATATCGAATGAAAGGAATTTTACCTCCATGATTAAAGGGGAGCGTTGCAGGACTTAGTTTCATCTCGTTTGCACTTTGCACGACCTCATCTCCCTCAGAAAATTCCACTTTATCCTCGTTTTGATAAAGGCTTTTTAATTTAAAAACTCGTTCAGTAAACTCGGGCATGTGAAAATTGGTGCACTAAAATAATTAACACTTAGAATTTAATCTTATTTGACAGTTGTCAGTAGTCCTGATGTTAGACTGTTTTTTATTTTTATTTTTTATGTAAACGGTTTTTGACTATTTCTCGAATGAGTGATGCAGATAGTGGAGACTAGTGATTTACTTATTTAATTATGATAAATAAGAATGACAAAAAGCTCTATTTTATCAATAATAAATCGTCAGATTTTTGTATATAATCTTTATAAGGGGGACAATTTGTGGGTTTTACTATTGTTAAGAATGTCTGAATTAAAATAGAGTATGAACATTATTATGTTCAAGCTATAATCTTTGTAGCTTACTTTCGCATTTAATTGACAGGTCTGTACGTTTCTACAATCGATATCATTACATGGATCATTATCGTGAGTACGAATACGCCCACACAATAGTTCTCGCATTTGAACATATTCACGGCTTATCATTGGCTCAAGTCGGTGAAAAGCTTGTCCATCTAACATATCTAACATGTTTCCACGTACAATTTGATTACAACGAGCAAAGGCCGTTTTGAAATTTATTTGCGAAAGCTTTGAAGCTGTAATTAACTTTGATGCACCGGTTGATCTAAACTTTTGGAAACCTTCGCCCATTAACTGACTTAAATTCTTAGCATCGGTAATAAAATCAGTTGCTCGTTGACGATATTTCAGCAGATTGACCTTGAAAATTATAAATTAGGATGATTTTGACAATAGTGATCTCTTTCTTATCAAAAGGAATGAAAAAGGTAAAAATTGTAAAATCTAAATTCTTCTAATGAAAAAGAGTTAAAATTAATAGCTGTCGCTTGAAACTTAGTTTTTCATTGTGTTTTACCTCTGACATTGTTATACCGAAATCCCGTTTGCACATTACAGTGGTATATTGCACTTCTGATCTGATGTGTGCATAAGAAAGAAATCCACATCCCAAACGCATCATCTCAGTTTTTGATTTAACCATTTCTCCAACGTCGAGCTTGATTGTTCCGAGGGAAGACCCTTCATAAATGGAAAAACCGACCTTATATCCTAAAATCACCCACAGACATTTGGTTAACGGACTGAATGCGTGTTTTGAATTCTTTCCAACCCCTGTTATTAAAACACAACAACTACCACTTTCTGAATTTTCGGATGAGACCAGGTTGTTTTCACCTAGTTGTCCGTAGTTAAAAATCTTTGAGGATACATTCACACCTGTATCTAACATATTCTTCAAACTAAATTGAAAATTTTTAAGAATGGGCAGAAATAAATTGAAAAATTTTCTTTTTCTTTATTTGAAGACAAAACTTCAGAATTGAAGTTTACTTACAAATATATGGTCCGACCGAAATTCACTCCGATTCCACTTTCTGAACTGTCAGCAACTTGTTGATGAGAAGCATCAGTGCAATACATTGCCAACTTACAGTTATCACACTCTTGTACACATTTTTTGAATAGTGGTTCGCAGCCGTATTGACAATGCAAATCTCTTATAACTTTACGTTGGATCTCACTTATAACCGGAAAATAATTTTGCATCAGATTAAATTTATAATAAATTAAAAATAAATATAAAATTACTCAATCTAGCATAAGATGGATATAACGAAAATTCTGTAATCTTAAAAAACAAGGAGAAGTATTTGTATTTTTATCAATTTTGATTGAATTTATTTTATTTATTTTTTTTTTTTTTTTTGTTTCCGGTTTTTGCCTTAAATTCAATAAATCAAACTTCTTTGAGGAACTATAAAATGCAAGTTGTGACCGATGATTTAAGATTTGGGATGGTTCAAGCAAGTACTTTGACTTCGCTTTTTCCAGATAGTCAACATCGGCCCTACTTAATGTTAATTTCTCAGATGGTGATTTCCGATTCGAAATTGAACGCGCTACGGACATAACTGGATAACGTCGTACAAAACTCTCAGTATCTGAATACTCCATACCCTGTAGATAGATTTCATGTTTTTCGTAGTGCAATTTGCTAGGAGGAGACACATTAAAATTTGACTGTATGGATTTGGCTGGATTAACGTTTTCCTCAGGTTTCTCAGGCTTTTCCGTTATTTGAGATATATCTAGGTTAACCTTGACAGTTTCCACTACAACTTCATCGATAGGTAGAAATTCTGTCAATTTTGAACTATCTAGAATTGCTTCAACTATTGTTTTTATTGTACCACTTGAGGAGGACTCGACCTAATTTAAATGAGTATTAAGAATTTTCTTAAAAAATGTATAAAAATTTTATTCTTGAAAGTTTTTAAAGGAATTTTTGGAAATTTTGAAGTTATAAAATTTTGGAATTTTGGAGTTTTAAAATTTTAGAATTAAAGTCCTAAATGACAAAATTTGAATATAGAGAACTTCAGTACTCGAATGTTTTTTGAAAAATTCTCAAAGGGTTCTCGAAGATTTTTCTTCATTGTATGTCTTATCAGAAATATAACTATAACTAAAATTAAAGGAACAAGGATTCATAAAAAATATGACAATTATATATTAAAATATTTAATGCATCAAGTTTGACCTTAATAAGACATATTTATATTTTTTCCGACCAGTCATTACTCTGAATAGGACTGGATGATACACTTATTTTTTTGGGCAAAAGGGAAAAATTATAAAGTACTGACAATTGTTCCCGAAAACATAATAAGGAAGTATAAGAGAAATAATTTATTCTTGCCTATTTTGTCGTGTTACTCATTATTAACGATTAAAATAAAATAAAGTGAAACACTCTTCACTACTACACTTACTTCAACAAATCCCACATTTAACTCGTCAATCTGATTACTACACAAGTACTGCATTGTCAAGGTTGAAACGTTAAGCCAGGTATTTGATCGCTCATATTCTGCAACGTTTCGCAACTATAAATTTAGAAATAAGTTTAATGGTTCCGTCTTTTTCTTTGAATTCAGGACAATTAGGAGAGTAGAAATATTTTAAAGTGAAATTTAAACTTTTCTAATGACTTAATTCAGCCCTATTTTATCAATTTATGAAAATAATAAAATAAAATATCAAACCACTATAATAAATTTTAACTAATTAATCACAATTGTCTACAGTATGTCTTTGGAGTTTAGATCAGACCATGATTATATGAGTTATCTGTGATATAAAACTCATTCAACCCGTTTTTTATTGTTTAGGCCTATTTGACATTTTTGACATTTGAGATTATGGCCCATTCTGACTGTATCCATTCAAGTGTATGTAAATTCTTACCTTAATACATGCATAATATGGAGGCAGAAACGGCTCAGCATCTATCCCTGTTACGTGACAAATATTTCTACATATCATGTCACTTCGGACGCCAAACTCAATTACGGAACGGCTTGACAATAAAGAGACTATCCCACTAGTTATCATGACCCACTGGCCATACCACACTCGACGTTCTGATAACTCTACACATAATAAGAAATTGTCCTCGGATAATGAGTACAACTGGTCTGTCAGACCACGGCCAAAAACCTAATGTGACATGTACTTGAACACTGCCAGAATTAACTGGCATACTTGATACATCTAAATTAGTATTTTATCGATCTAATTGTGTTGAGTTAATAATGTAAGTTTGCATAGAAATTTTTCAATAAAGTCATTTTTAATTCCTTGGGTCATTTTTTCCAAGAATGTATTATCCTTTTGAAATAGACCTACTTTAGAAACTTTAAAAATAAAACGGCATGAAAAGCATAGTTAACTGAAATTGAGAGCAGACCCTATTTTCTGTCCTTAACTCTGGTTTTGTTAGTTTTTTTATTTTTTTTCGGGAAAGTCTTGCTCACTTTTGGTGTTTTCCCACTCTATGTTTAAGATCTACTGATAGTAAATGTAGGTGAAAAGTTATACCTTTGGGACGGAGTTTGGAACCAATGGTCTAAGTTGCATCACGTCATCATTATGTAGAAATAGTTGACCAGAGTAAATCTGATCAAGCTCCTGTAGTGACAACATTATGATTTTTTGCCAAATTCCGCTTTTTGTAGGCTCAGGATCCCGGATTGATCACCGAAAAGTAGATTCGTACTCAACTGGAGAGAAAAACAATAATATCTGAGACTTTGCCTTTTTTAGCGAAAAAAATAAAAATCTTTAAATTCTAGAAACAGAAAGTTGTTTTTGAGTTTATTCGAGTTTTATCTCTTTTTATTGCATCTTGGACAGTATGCTCATATATAGCTCAGTATTAACAAATTACACAGCTTTATCTGGCACTCGAACTTACAACTCTAGACTGCCTATGGCCATTCTTTTCTATATAAAATATAAATAAGCTGTTTTACATTTATGAAAGCCAATTAATACATTATTGCCACAAACTCGAACAGGGGTTAATTGATTACACTTTTTTGACCGACTGGTGTGTTTCAAGCGAAAATTATTTCAAAAACATACCTTTTGCCAAAGATTGGCAGGTTTCCCTCACAAAATTAATTCGGTTAACAGATGGGCATTTTTCATCCTGGCTTCCCAATTGATGCTATTTAAGGACCGTTTTGTTACAAATAATCGTCATTTTAGCTAAAAACTAAAATAAGCCACACTAGATCAACCTTTTTGGTTTTTTTTCTCGCCACCTCTCTGAGATTATGAAGGACCTTAGCAAAAATAACACGCCGATTCTGATCAATTTTGATGAAGTTAACAACTTGCTTCGAACAAGAATCACCTCTACCAATGAGGCTCTAGATGTCAGCGCAACTGAAGTCCTACGGGATGTTAATGAAACTGAGAATCAAGATTTGAAGGTATATATTATTTGCTCCTTTTTTATTATTTTTTTTGTCGAAACACAAAAAATTAGATATATTAGAATGTACAAAAAAAAGTATTGAAAAAGCTCAACGATCTTAATGACAAATATAGCATTTTCTGCTATTTCTCTCACTATTTGTATCTTCGAATAGTCGATAGGTTTAGAGTGGGCCCATGATCTACAAGTGCAGATCTTTTTACCATTTCGGTTTGTTTTAGTTTATTTATTTATTTTTTAAGAAACCGCAGGACGCTCAAAAACTACAGCCCAGACGTTTAAGTTTTGGCGAAATCGATGCAACCACTGAAACAGCTGATAATGAAGCTGCAACTGATTTCGATGGATACGTTGATATCACACCAATTAAAAATGATAAGAAACGGCCCCGCTCTTCAACCGGTGAAAATAATTTCACGGCCAAATTTCAAAAATCTGAAAAAAATCTTGAGAACGAGGGGTTACTCCGAAGTCCCCCGAATAGAGAGCTTAATTTTGATGCGGATTTAAATAGAAAGCTCATTATGGCACAGGAGACCATTGAGGAAACTCAGACTAGACTTGCATCTAAAAACTGTTTTCTCAACGCCATCAGAAATGGGGCTGTTTACTCTCATGCAAGTTTTGCATCACGGCCTCTAGACTATTTTAAGCAATTTGGAGCTAAACGTGAAATCATTTTTGATCCATCGGTGCCAGGCGATCAGGTCACCAGATATAGCTTTGAGCTATCAGCCAAATTACCGGTTTTTAAGGAAGGTACTATCCAGTATATAAATGAAATTATGGAATTCGAGGCTGTTAAGGACTTTGCAAATCTGAAAAATGCAGATGACAAATTTCTGACTAGCCATGCTGATTTTCGTCTGAAGGTAAAATCTTTACAAATCAGAGTTTTTGAAGTCAATATGGATTGATTCTTTTATGTTTCTATTAAATTTCTTATAAAGAATGAATCCGTTTTCACACGCTTGAAACCAACTGAGTATAAAATTTTCTCAATGAGCTTGGTGATCTATTTATTTTATATTTTTTCTTTAAAAATTTATCATACGTTTCATAAATGATATGTTTCATTCAATTTAAAACAAATTGACCGAGACTAAAACTAATCCTCTCCATTAAAGGGGTACATTGTTTTGTAACATCTAAATTAACCTAAAAGGTTAAAAATATTGAAATATAATTAGATAATATCATTTGAAATTCTTAGGTTTGCTATATTTCTTTGAAATATTTTGAGCTGTACCGCAATTGGTCAATCCGTAAAGTGGACACAGTTCTAGAATTCCCAAAAAAAGGACTCAAAACTTACTTGGCCGATCTCATTGGTATTCAGATCACCGATTTCGTTAAACTAGAGGTTAGTTGCTAACAGTCTTCCGTAAACAGAGTGAATGATTTAATGACAAAGAAATGGGAATGACCAGTTTATATGAAAATTTAATAGTTGTATGCCATTTTTTGACGTCAAACTAGACTTCAATACCTAGTTCCACCTCAACTCGTTTTCTTATTTACATCTGATAATTGCTAGAAAGGTATTTCTTCTTTGCCTCCCTAGTGTTTAAATAAAATTAAGTAAAATATTAAAATTATAAATAAAGAAAAAATTATTATAAATTCAAAAATAAAAAAAATAGTTTTTTCTAATAAAAGAAACTAGTATTTGCTTAAAGAAAAGATATAATTTTTAACTTTGTTTAAATCTAGTTGAAGGAAATAGTTTGGGTCTTCATCTCAAACTGGTATATGGTTGGCACTTTAGTTTACTCGATGTACGAGTTTGCAGCCCGCACAAGACTTAGCGTTCTGATCCCAGACATTGCTAACAAATTTCCAATCACAATTCAGGATTTTGGTGATTTTGCAGATCAGGTGGAGATGATCGAGGAGATGTCACACTTGTATAAAGATTCGGTCCGCCGATTTGGCATCCCCTCAAACGTTACGGAATTAACCGCTGCCTGCGTTAAGACTGTATATGACCGCAGACACAACACCCCTTATCTCAAGCAGATTTTTGTCATTAAACCCCGCTTTTACCCTGTCAACAGAATTTTACCATCCTGTATCACAAAAGTAATCTTCACCGATGAACTTGTGCGACAGGAAATTTTCGATAATATTAAGGCAGTACCAGAGTTTCGGTCAATTACCAACCTTGAGCTGATCAAGCAAACTTTCCCACTTTCATTGAATGTTGCCCAAAAAGATTTGGGCATTTCTTCAAGTCGTTGGGAGGATTTGGATTGATCAGTTTTCAAATGTTAAATTAGTTTAATTTGTTATGGTCTCCTTTTTTAGGGACTTCTCATTATAATTTAGGCCGGTCTGAGATATTTGTCATTTTTTCTAGTTCAATGGACAAAGAACTATAAAATAAAACTGTAAATTCTACAGTAAAAATTATATAACTGTTATGAACTCCCACCTACTTTACTGCTGTAAACTGCACTTATAATGGTACAGAGTTAATTAATAAATATAATTTATAGTAAAAACATTGAAATTAAAATTTGTAAAGTTTTTTTATCGGACAAACGCAGGCAATTTAATCTAGCAGGACACAGGGCTAAAAACATATAAGCGAAGTCATAGAAACCAAAATTGAAAATTTAAAATTCATGAAACAGTGTGATTGACTTCAGCCTGTTTTTAAAAAAAAAACTTCTTTTAAAACTTTTTTATCGGAAAGTCTGATTCATAAATCAAACATTCTTTTGTATATAAATTCTTGGTCATTCGCTTTTGCAAGATGCGGTTTTTTGATATAAAGTATGAAATACAGACTATATGACAAGTATTTCAACACTAAGTCCTCGGAATCAACATTTAGCCTTATACATGATTGTAAAACCTATTTGTTAGGATTTGAAATAAATGTCATTTTTGATTTTGTGTACTCGTTAGCATTTTGGACTTTATATTTTTTAATGATCAGAAGTGGCAGTCTCATGGAGGTAAATGTGTTCTCGCAGGAAAATTTTTGCACAGTTTTTTCTCCAACTGCCTTTCTCTCTCGATTTTTTGATGAACTACCTCCTAGATAAATGATTTTTTCTCTATGGCCGTTCTTGTTTTTTTGGGATATGGGCTTACATTTATAAATCGTTTTGGCATCTGTTACATTGCATTCTTTCCTTAAATAAGATCATAAGAGTAAAATATATGATCATATGGATAGTTTGTATAAGTTAGGTGTCCAAATCTTAAATTAAAATCTTAATTTAAATCTTAAATTGAATTTTATTTTTATTTTTATTTTTACGACAAGTTTTTCTTATTTTTATGCTGCGAGGGTTTCTATT
>SCLH01062876.1:0-17592 GCA_004367855.1 Oikopleura vanhoeffeni
AGAAGATGGGGAGGCAAAGGAAAACAACGCGATAGCAATCCCACCTCGGAGACAATCACCACCAAAACCTACAAACACCACAAGAACAAAACACCCGCGCATTCCACGCCAAAGAGCAAAACCACCAACAATAACGCGGCGCCTACGCAAAGAACATCTAACGAGCGGGCAAAAGTCTAAGGTCCACAAAATCAATAGCCCCACCTTGCCGAAAGGTCAAAGTCTACAGATAAGGGACTATGGCACTTTACGTCTATCAAGAGGGGTGGACGCCTAACGTACCAGTAACACCACCTCGCATTTTTGCATGAAAGTCAAAGTTAACAAAACATTCAAAAACGCTTGATCTACCCCCAACATCGGGGACGATCATAACCAGAAAAAAAACCCTCGATAAAAAGATTTTAACCTAGAAGCCCAACTCACGGGTATCAATTGTCGAAACACAATATACTTTCATATTAAAACAAACACGGGGCGCACCAAAAGGCCAGACGGCTTCCAAGAGAGTCCTCGGAGCCACCATGGAAAACGAAACTAGAGCCAAATACTTGTCACGCTGTACAACTGCGATAATACAATCGCAAACCTACGCGGATCCAATGTATAAAGGCTCCGGCTGGTAATGTGACAAATTACGCCCAATGATAACCAGTAATAACGGCCACCTAACGAAAAAAGGCTCCAAAGATACAGCACCCGACAGCCCAAGAAAAAGGTTACACCACCCCACCACAGATTTGAAAAAAAAGGTAATTCAGTGTAAAGATAGCGCTCAAATACTAAAGACCCAACAAAATTATCAACTCCGTCGCGCGACGACTTATTCAGGAATGCTCTTGGAAATGAACATTGACCTACATGAGAAAATATGAAAAAAATTTTCTTCCAACCATTATCAAAAATAAGGGGGTTTTTAGCCCACAAAGCGCACAATGGAGCACACGCAGAAAAAGCAAAGTTTTTAACAACACGCCCGGGATCCCGCGAGGGGTTCGCTCTTTCGCCGTCTGTTTTGACCTACTTTGATTCTAAAATACACACACGTAAATATTTGCATACTGCATCGTTACATTCCGCGGATTATAACAGACTGTAGTTATCGAGTTCTTTTCAGACCTGGAACAATATCAGACAACGTCCCATAGCTCTTTCACAATAGGAACGTAATAATAAAAACTTTTTGCGATCAAAGACTTTCTCTATTAGAAAAAAACTCTATTGACTCATTAAAAACTTGGGTATAATTCGGCAAAAGAACTCAACACGACAACCACGAAGACTTACAGTTCCAACTAAACACCGAACCTTAACAAAAGCAAATGGTAAATTTATGTCTAGCGACACACCGTAATTAGCACCTTAGCTACATTCTAACCCACATTCGACCGAACTTTTTCGCTCGTCAACAAAGGTGGAAAAGTGCTTATATATAGCGTATGTTTCAAAAATGTAAATAAAAGTCTATCTGTCAGGGTGCCCTTAGTTTGATCCACTTCGTATAGCCTCAACGGAGTCAGCCAATCAATACCTCCCGCGTCCAGGATACTACTGTAAGGTCCATTAATAAAATAATTTGCGATAATTCCATATTGAGTGGTGTCAATAAAGATATCAGATCGCCAAACCTACAAAGAAATTAATAGAAATAAACCATATCAATCGAGTGATTGTCCCACACTGGAATCTAACATAATGACAAATAATCTCTTCGAAAGCAAATCATCATTTTACGCACAGGTCCGCAACGTCCTACACCACTTGGTTATTACTACACCCTCCTGACGCTTCCTCCTGAATTAAAAACATCCGGAATTTAATGAAAACACGCGGAGAGATGACGGAACAAGTGTGTGATGGGGCTATCCGAGTGAAACAGCTTCCTCACACCAGGGTCCTCATTCACTGAGATAAATCCGGGCGATGTTTCTCTCCCCACGTTGCACGCTTAAACTTGGCTAAAAGAGTTCGAAAAATTACCCCACACAACCTAAAGTTAGTTACACAAAAACTTCGCTGGTAATGGAGAACCATTCCTGAAAGTATCTTGTCACATAGAGAGCTTTCATAACCCCTGTTTTGAAAAATGGGGTCTCAATAAATCTGAGGTTCCGTAAGAAAAGAACGGAGAACGCAAATACAGAATAAATCAGCCCATGAGAAAAATAAAACATCTAAAAATGAGACAGAACAAAGCAGCCATTTCACCGTCAACGTATAACCTGAAAGCATCCATATCTAAATATACTTCACATGGCAAAACCTGCGTGTCCACAACGGTCATTAGCTAAGTGACCACTACAAGAGACACTTTGTGCTTCCGTCGGCCCGGGACCACTCTATAAAGGGCACGGCAACGCACGAGACAGTTTGCGCTAGAAACGCTTTGGTTAATCACACATCAAATAGATGTTAAATGAGACGCTCTTTTCGTACTTCTCTTATAAAATAAATCACCAGAGAATGAATGTACTTATTGTTTTCGTTCTATATTAACAAACAAATCAACGAAAAATACAGTCGAAGCTCGATCTAACTCACTGTTGTAAGAAAGCGACTCGAATGACGAAAATAACTAACCGAGGAAAAACACCATTTGACCGCGTGATCGCGCCCAACGAGTGTAGCTTCTGATAGTGGCAGATTAAGTTAAATATATATTACTATTCTATATCATTACAATCCTCACGTCGTCAGGGCCGTGATCCGCCGTTTGGGAAAAAATTGTGTATAAATTTTAAAAAAAATACAGTAAGTGGTAACGGCACGACTTTGAATACAGTAATCACTAACTGTTTAAAAATTAGGTCTTTTTATGCAAAGTGTATAAAAAATGTAAATAAGGTCTTGACAAAAAAACCACAAACTCGGTGTAATCCCACCTTCCCGCTTACCGGCTCCCGATTAATATATAGATCAGCCCAAAAGATAGAAAGAGAAAAACCCACTTTTTATAAGCCCAGAATACATAAGTAATGTAGATTTCCTGAAACGCCGCAATTACTACCATATAGAAAAACAAGATAGTGGAAATTGCAGTTATTGCTTTTTCAAAGCAGCACGTATGCAAAAACTTAAATTGATAGTCCAAATAAACACAAATCGTAAAAATACCTTTATTAGTAGGCGCATCGCAGACGCATATTCTAGTTTCAATTCGCACTCTGTTGTACGACTGATTCTCAGACGGCCTTAAGTTCCAATCATATCTGTGTTGGATGACGCTTCAAGACTATTGAACATAAATATTTAATCATATCTCCAAAGAACCATATAATTGTTTCGATATCTCTCGAAAAGCTAGGCTAGTGAAGGTGCCCTACCTTCTACATCTTCTGCTGCCCCTTGAAATCTATAAGCGTCGTCAAGAAAATTTACATAAGCAAATCGAACCAGCCCTTTAGCGACTTCTAATAAAGCGAGAGAAATTAAAATCCATAGCTTAAAAATTTATAATAAAAATTTTCTACATGAAGTCTGTTTGACTACAATGCAGAAGTGAAATTCTTTAAAAAAGGTGCAACTATTTGAGAGCGCCAGACACTAAATAAGTTTACAGTGACAAGATTTCACAGAGTTTTTTATTTTCCGGATCAGCCCGGCCAAAATCTAGAAGCGAAGCCATAAACGTCCTCAATTCAGAACTTTAGGAAAGTTCCTGGGAGTGCCGCCTCATCCCTGTATTTCGAAAGGAAATCCCACAAAATAACATCTGGCTTTTGGATGACAAAGATTTAATCGCTGTCATACTGTATTATTCGAACATTTGTTTATTAAAAGCTTAGCCAACATCCAACCAGTCATTTTACAATACAACCACACTGGCATATCGCCTTTCTAAAATATTATACTTTTACGCCAATTTAAATGCTAGCAGCACTGATATGGCCGCCCCCAATACACTGCAAGAAAATTCTGTGTAAAAAACACGTTCTTTTTAGCCCAAGACCGTACTGCCGCCTTTTCACGGAAAGGTCGCTGACTTCTTTTTCAGTCGAAATATCAGCCAAATATAGGCAAAGAAGGGTTCGATCGGAGACCAAATAAATTCACTTCTAGTCAAGACATTCAAATAAAGCCGATAACCACCACGACCACGGAAATAATATTTACATGTGTAGATTCCTCCACCGTAGGTCACAGAAGAACAAGCAGTATATACCTTTTAATTTTGATATGCAATTAAAAATCTCTCACTATATATTCTCGGACATTTTCAAACTGTTTCTAATTTAATTGTAATCAATATGACTCGTGGGGGAAAGAATTGCCAGTTAAATTCCAAAAGTTAAGCTAACCTTCGACATACTATTGATGAAAACTATAGCTACAGGATATGATACAAGCAATTCCTAAAGTACCATAAACATCCACAATTTTTATTTATAAAAATATTCGCTTCATCTTGAGTGCCTCTCAATGCTTATCAATAGAGGCCATGCTTAACCGGTGTTTGGGCAAAACGCCATCTGCGGAAACTATGTTAGTGCCACTTTCCAAAATGTTCCAGACAGAGTTGCCAAAAGAACATCATGAGAGCTTGAGAGACGAGCTCAAAGAGGTGAGACATTCATAACGTAAAGGACAGAATTGTTTTTCGAAAAAATTGTTGGTTGAGACAAATTTGAAAAAAATGCGTACGATTATTGTCCATCTTATAATCTCAGCCTAACACAACAGTACATAATCTTTCATATAAACAGATGAAATCTTGAGAGAGAGAACCGTGAGCGCACAAATAATACAAAATTAACATCGAAGATTATCACTGCCGCCCCAACGTACCAAGAATAATTGAACGCGTCCTTTGCAAGGACTTGTCCAACTGATACACTACATTGCAAGCACATAGACAAGTCCTCGCCATAATATCGGTTCTACGGTGAAGCAGCTGGTTCGTATTCTTGCCTGAAGAGACCCAAGAGGACACTTCTTAACTCATCTCTTACGCGCGTATTGGTAGCCAACAAACGAGGATCGCTTAACACTTCTCTGCAACTGAACAAGGATTGATAGATCTAAGAATGCGGAACAGAATTTCCGCCAGTAACAACTTATGGTCGCGACATTAAACAGATAATAAATAGGACCAACGGTAATCCGAATAGCAGCTTGCCGAAGTAACACAGACCCCGAATCTCTCTATATCCGTAGCAAAAAGCTGAAAATATAACGAAAGTTAATAAAGAAAAATTTTGAGTCGACTCCTTGACCGTATCGCACAATCCAAACAGAAATTTATTGAGGAGCCTAAAACGGTTAAATCGAAAACATTAACCCTCGACAGCAAAACATAGGCCAGAAAAATCGCAGCTAATATCTTTTCGATTGAATTCGCAAAATCAAATGATAGAATTCTTTAACGTCGTCCTAATTGATTGTCAGTTACGTGCTTTGGAAAGCGATCGAACAATCTGTGAGATGATCGAAAAACATTCATCGAGAAAGCGCAGTTGCCCGCCTGTCCGTACCGCTCTGAATTGATATCAAGATCAAAATGCAAATCTGCCTGAACATTGAACTAGCCGGGGAATTATCGGCGTCTTTCCAACGAACTGACCATGTCACATACCTTTTATTTTTATCGATGCTCGTAATTTCACAACATCTTCGTCAATCCTTCAAACAAGATCTGCGTCGAGTCGTCTGCACATCGTGTACAGGAGGTGTTGTGCGCGAGCTCGCCCAACAAAAGCGAGTCGCAGATGACTAAAGGGCTGTACTCGGCGCAACGGATCGGCAGACCACTTTCTTTTATCTGAAGTGATAATGAAAATTAACAAAACATCCGAGTTACTCGCTCGTCCGGCCGCCACGGAACACACAATAGCCCGGCAGATTGTTTTGGGATTATCGTCAAGGAGACAAACCTCGGACGGCGCTGTGTCCTCCTCGGCCGACGACCTCATTCGCCTTCAAAATTACCTGAAAAACCTTTAAAGATCATATTAGACCATTAAAAAGAACAAAAATTAATCAAAAACTTACAATTAGGATATGTGGTTTTTAAGGAAAAAACATTCATTACCTGGTAACGTTTGTTATTTCCTGTACAGGTCCACAGCAAAGCTTCAGCTAAACTATCAACTCAATTCCTTTCCTTTGAGTGACTACTTTATGCGCCTTACTCGCAGACTTTGGCATCTTAAATAGTTATTTATATATAAATGAAAACTCATTAAGCGTCATCAATTTTGATCATCAAAACAACAATTAAAATAATAGTTAGTGAAAAAAAATCATTTTAGCCAAAATCCATCAAAAAAAAAGTTACACAAAAAAAATATGCGGTTTGGCAAACTCGTATATAAAAGATTCAAAAAACTTACCGATTTCGTAGTTTAAACAACCTCTGAGCCTGTTATCGGAAACCTCTAGTGTCCTAAAAATAATACATAGAATAAACCCACTAAACACCATAGTTACCAGATCAAGAATAAAAAAAAAATCGAAAAATTATATTTTTTTGAACATTTCGCATAATCGTGTCAACTCGCAACATGACAGACGGTGTACAAATGTGAAAAATAAAAAAAAACGGCCACACGTCCGATATAAAAAAATTGGCTATAAAATTGAAATAAACAAAATCGAGCTTTCACCAATAGGACGTCACATGACATTAAAAAAAAAGAAACAAGTTTTGTTATAGATTTGAAAATACTAGTCGCTAATATAACGCGAATGAATATCGCCTAAATCCGTATAAGCCCAAGCTGTAAATAAGAAAATAACTGTACCTTCTGTACCGGGCAAGGGGCAAGAACCTTGGTATTTACTATCTAGCAAATAAAGCTTAGAACAACTACAACAAAATCAAATAAAACCGCGCGCACCTACAATTAAAAAACAACATGGTCCAAATCATAAACAATTATCTTAAGAAGCCAAGTTCTGTTAATGAAGTTCTTGAGACTTTCTGAAACATGACTTTCTTGGTCAGTTTCAATGGCGGAATCTTTTTTTGAATAAAGTGAAAAACGTAAATCACGTGCAATACGAAGTTCCGAGAGGCCTCATACCGAAATCCAGAAATCCAATTATCAAGCAGCCAATAGTTGAATACCTGACAATATCTATTTGAAAGCACCGGTGACCCGGTTTAACCGGTAATAACCCGTCCAAATCTTAAAAAACGGGTTTCTCGAGACACCGGAGGATTTTCAACGCAAATGTCTGAATTTTTGGCAAATTCGGGGTCATAATTGTACATCGTGACACCAATTAAATGTCAATATCTCAAATCACTCAATGATATTACACATTCAGTTAGCAGAAGATATAGTCATTGCGGTTCCAAAAATAATACTTTGAGAAAAAATATTTGATGTAAGTTATGACCATAGAGACAAAAACAATAGTTTTGATTGTTAGAACATTTACGCAATTCCGAGAACCCTTGACCCCCAGAATTTCGCCAAAAAAATTCCAAACAGTTGGTTAAAAAATCGAACACATACCCCCGGTACGAGAAAACCCGTTTTAAGAATTGACCGCTTATTACCAGGCACCGCAGTGCTCAAAATAGATAAATTGTCGAGTATCAACTCAATGCTGCTTGATATGCAATGAATTTTTGGATTCGGATAGCACTCCCGAGAACATTCGATGCAACTGATTTACGTTTTTCACTTATCGAAAAAAAATTATCGCCAATAGAAAATTCAATTTTGATTTTCAAATTTCATTTTTGTTCATATAAATGTGATATGCTAATTATTGTTTAAACCCCAAAAATAGACTTTAAAGTCGAAATAGCAAATTTAAATTAGTGGCAATCGATTTCTCAGGGCCTATTTACTCGGAAATTGTATTTGTTTGTTTTATTTATCTAATAGAAAAATAATTTTTGCATGCAATCCAGCACCCAGACCCCTCTTAATTTAAGGTGGTGTTAAAATATAATTGTTCAATAAATTTTAAAGAATAAAGTTATTTTAAATTTAAAATTTTCTAGGTCAAAAATAATGAATGGACAGCACGTATATTTTGCTCCATTCGCTATTGCAATCATGATTTAATCAAAATTGTACGTGTTATCCAAAAAACTCGAATTCATAAAGTTATAAGCTCCAAATTGATAATTTCGCCCAATAAGCTTCAGCTCAAGTAAACCGTTTTTTGTCTATTTTGATCGAAATGTATTCTTGCTATTCTTAAGTCGGTACATGGTAGAGGACTAACAGAAGCGTTTTATCCAGGAAAAAACAAACATTTTTTGAAAATTTCGTAGATTGCCTCAGAAAAACCAGTAATTTTGAAAGCCGATTACCAGCCGCACCGGTAGATGTACAGGTTGATTTATATGTTTTTCTCGTATTTTACAGATTACTGGGACAAGAAGTCACGTGTCGAAAGGGGTTAAACACGTGAATCCTCCTTACTGAACTTTCTTCACTTAAACAAGATGAAATAGCTATCTATTGTGTTTTTTTTAATTTATATAATAAATGTTTTTTTCTCGATTGTATTAAATAGGGTTTATGCGCGCCTTGAGGCGCCGCCCTCTTTTCCAATTTCAACCACCTGGTCCCACTCAAAGTCTCCGGGCCACTCTTAACAATCCCTTAACCCACGCAACAAACACCTATACAAAATAAACCAAATTACTGATAAACTGAACCGATTAATTGGTAATAGTCTATATCATATAGAACCGACAATGAATTACCAAATTTTAATGCAAAATACGTGACAAACATATAAATCAACCTGTAGATAACGACGAAATATGTTGGTCGTCACAAATTTTGTCCGTTACTAATTACATGGGCTTCAAGGAACGATTGTTAACAGAGCCTATAAAAAAACGTTAACGTAAACCATATTTAAAAACAAAATTCCAATCAGTTTTTCATAAATTTAACAAAAACTCGATAATATTTTATTTATAATACATTTATAATTTGTATTTCTAGTCAGAGAGTCACATGGCAACCTCGACTCTACCATTCGGAAAATGAAGAATGTTTCGACCTTAAAAATTGTACCGTAAAAGCGTCATCTGCTCGTTATTTTGCTCGTGCACTCTCAACCAGTAGTATATCTATAGCTGCTATAATGTCCATAATGCGTTTGATGAAGCGTAAGAGGGTCACTCCTGTACAAATAGTTTTGACGTTGCTTGGGACTGGACTTATATCTGGGTATTCACTTGGGACATATATCAAATCTTCAGAAGATATAACCTACCTCCAATTTTAATGTGCTAAGACTGCCTCTATTTTCGCATCGAAAAAATTTTTAACGAAAATTTTTTTTAATTTGAAAAATATTTTTTTGCATTTTTTATGCCGTTTTAAAATTAAGGGTATCCCTGCTCCTACATTTTCTGCAGTTAGTATGTCATAAAAATGCACCAAATGCAATGTTATGTTGAAACGCAAAACAAACCCAAATGACAACAAAATTTGCGTTTTTTCGATTTTTGCGAAGTATTTTTTCAAAATTATGTTCAAAATAACGTTTGTGTCAATTTGACCACTAAAACTTCGAATATGCGGTGACTAGCCAACTTTCTCTCAGTGTTGTCCCCAGCTCTTTTGAGCCTACTTTCGAAGCCCATTTTTTCGGAAATTTTTTCACGTGACCTGAAAAATTCATATTTTTTGTTTGTGGCCGAAATTTGACAAAACACCCACCTTCAAAGTTTCTGTTTGTTTAGAGCTAGCTTTTGCAGAAATTTGAGTAAATTTGAAATTTAACCTAGGAGGAGAAAGATTTTCCGATGAAAAAGTCCAAAAACCGGTATTTTGGACCGGTTTTTACGTATTCTAGAATAAAAATAGCACTGATCGACAAAAGCTACCTACAAATTTTGTACTAATTATAAAGGTTATGTTAAAATTTGGGTTTATTTCAAAATAAAACCTGGGAGGAGATAGATTTTCCGTTTTGGCTTAGGTGGCTCTTGTCCGCTTATGTGTGAAGGAGTGTCATACAAAAAAGTTTGGCATATTTTTTTGCAAGTTGAAGGCTAGTTCTACAAAGTAATCTGAATAATATCATTGAAGCTCTGTTTCGCTAATATTTATCAGAATAGTTCCAACTAGAGCGGGATACCCTTAAGTTCAAAAAAATGATGCGAAAGATACCGCCGCCCTACTAATTTAAATGTTCTAACAATTCAATATCAAGAAGTCACTGTAATTGTACAATACATTACTGTAAAAATGTAATAACTATAAATGATAACAATATGTTGTTTCAGATTAGAAAGATAGTCAGGATAGCTTTAGAATGGACGCTGATGAACCTCCAATTAAACTTAGTACAGAGGTAAATTTTTGCATTAATTATATTTGAGAAGAGGTGTTATAAATGCAAATTATTGTATATCTGCAAGCATCATTTATTTAACGAACAACAAGAATTAATAGGGCTTAATCCTACAGGTAGTTTTAAAAGCTAACCGAACTCTTTAACTACATGCTTTCTTCAGCATATCAAGATAATTGCAAATAGTTTTTTGTATCCCTCAGCCAAAAGGTTACTACTCATATATTTTTTACTTCATTGGATGTCCGGTTATAAGTTATAACATCTAGGTAGGAACAGCAAAATTTTTCTTCGCTGATAATTTTTTGATAATGTTCAAATTGTAGCCCTCGAAAAAATATTATGTTCAGTACCAATTTTTTTTAATTGTCAGCTACTGCTCAAAAATGAGAAACCGTTTTTAAAATTGCCTATCTTCTAAATTATGAGCTTGAAATTGAAATTTTTTTCGAAAATATTTCAAGCTGAAACATAGGCAATTTCAAAGACGTTTTTTTTCATTTTTAAGCAGTAGCTACAATTTAAAAAAAAATTGTACTGAATGTCATATTTTTTCAATTGCTACAATTTAAATATGATTTAAAAATGTTTACCAAAAAACAGTTTGGGTGTTCCTACCTTACTCTAGTACAACTTTTTGTTATATGTATTTGTTGTATGACACCTTTTAGAGGTCAAATTCCATTTTCCATATCTTTGAACGGTCGGACCTATAGACTTGTCAATATATTCACTGGGCAGATGATTTTAATCATCAAGGGTAAACTTAAAAAAAATATTTAATTTGAAGGTCAATTCCCGGTAAACCGGACATCTTGCGAAGTAAAAAAACATTTTTCATGTGTAGTTTGTTTACTGTTAGACACTGTCATGTGCTTTATTTCTTCTGAGAATAAGCACAAAACCAAAATAAATGGATCGAAATAATATATTTTACTTTCAGCAAAGTGATGTTCAGGAGGATAAAAATGTTGTCAATTTATCTGAAGAAGTTATACAAGATGTTGCCCAGGCTTTTAATGAAGTGAGTTTGACTTACACAGATAACCATAATGGTCAATACAAATTAATATTAAAGTCATTGTCATCTTGAAAATGTCTTGAAATGTGTCATTTATATTTTCTGATAAAATTTTATTTTCAGGTCGGAGTGTTTTTCAAAGATGATGATAACTTGTATTATTCATGGGGAATCCTAGCTTGTGTGATATTCGTTCCCGTAGTTTTATATTGGTGGTCTAACATGAGGTATATTGATGTAGAGTGTTGGTGCTGCAATCAAAAAAGCTCAATTTGTATCAATCAAAAAAATCAATGGACTTGTAAGAAATGTGACCAATTTAATGGGTAAGCTCTCAATAAAATGGGATAACATTAAATTATATATTTGAAATTTTCTGACAGAATACATATGTGATATCAAAGTAACGCTGATTCCTGGGTCAAATACAAATTAGTTTTTAGTTACAAATATATTTAAAAGAAATTATCAAATCCTTAAAATATGATGGATTTCTTTAAATACATTTACGTGAGTTTTGAAGCTATAAAAAAATGTTTTTATAAAAGGCAAAGCAAGAACGCGCGGTCCGGTTTTGTCTGGTTTTGTGAAAATATTGTCATCTAGATCTAGAATTGTGAAAAAACGTTTTTAAAAGACCGTTTCTAAAAGATATCTGAGAAATCATATCTCCCTAAATTTTCGAGTCAGATTTTAAGCCCTCATGAATGTGAAGATTGAGAGTTTGAGGATTCCACTACAGTCCACAAATTGTGTGTTATCGAGTCAATCTAAAGATATTTTTCAGGGTGTAATATTTTTTTTCCAATTATCAAAAAAAACATGTTCCTCTATTTTATTATTATTTAATTATATTGAAAGAAAACAGAGATCATTATAAATGTAATGTTGTTAATATTATTAATTATAATTTATGAATTAAGCCACCCCTTATAATTCTATTTAAAAAAAATCACATGCGTTTTGTTTCCTGTTGATTTTTCAAATAATAATTCAAAATAGTTTATATAATTAATGTTTTTATTTGATTTATTATTTTTATTATTTAAATTATTCAATTTGATAATATAATGCTAATTTTAAGATTCACTGATGACGGCGATATTGATCGTGAAGCAGAAGCGAAAATTAAAGGAACTGACAGATTTGATGAACGAGAATCAGTCTTTTGCAACAGAGTTAAGCGTCAACCAATGCTAGCTCAGCCACGATTATGGTAATCTAACTTCTTCTGAGCACTAAGATAATTTTTAATTTTCGAAGTGTATTTTTAAGGTTGAAGAGTAGCACTTTAATAAATGTTTAGCAAGCGATGTTATAAAAAATATTCACTGTTTTTTTGTTTGTTTGAAATGTTGCATTTATTTTATGACTTTTGAAATAATGGGCAGATTTGACAGACAGTTATTAGATACATGTATATCTTCTGAGACGCTCAAGAGGATTACAATTTTGAATTATTTGACGTCACAATTAAATTATATTTTTAAAGACCATAATATTATGTTAAAATATAAATTTAGAAATTACAAACTATTTTACTGTGCTTTTTTTTCCGATAATTAAATGCTTTATTTTCAAAGACTGTGTTGGACATTAAAATAGTGTTCAATAGTGTGCTCATCCATTTGACCCTTGTGATCACAGAGCCCATATATCGGCTCAAGTGACCTCAAATCCTCCAAAAATGACAAACAACATAATCCTAGAAGTTTGTCCTTCTTATACATTTTAAAAAAATTTGCTGCGGTTCCGAAAAAATAATTGTTTTTTTTTAATATTCGGTTACTGTATTACTATATTTACCTAAAAATAATAATAAAAGTGTGATAATATGCTTTTATTGGGAAAAATAACTATTTTCTCGAACAAATCGTGATTTTTTCGACATAATTTCAGACTTATTTAAAAATAACTTTTGATTAATGATACATAAATATAATCAGACAAAACTAGTACAGTAGCTTAAATCCTTGTGCGTCGATTCCCGAATAAATATAACTTGTGAAGACAACTGTGTGCTAATATCACGTGATATGCTGTATCATGCTTTTCAAACTAGACTTGCTAGAATTAAAATAACAATTCTAGAAATTTAAATTTTAGATGCAAAAATATAACCTTTCAACTTCCTAATGCAAAAAAAAATGGCATTCCAACTGCCTTAAGCTTTCTGTGAACAACGTCCAAAGTTGAGCCGATATATCGGCTCTGGTGCCTTGGCGGAACTTTTTAAATATACAAGAGTTAAATACAAGGGTTAAACTATTTTTTAAATATTTTTAAAGGCAAAATATCGCCCATCTACATTATAATGTAGGCAGTTGATTTAAATCTACAAACCAAACTAGTGGTCAGAAAATTTGTTTTTTGAACATTCTTTCTTAGCACTTATTTTCATTTTTAGCATATAAAATGAAAAGTAGCCCTTAATAAATGTTCAGTGAGCGATGTGAGAATAATGCTGCTTACAAAATCCGTGCCTTGAAAAATTTTGTCCCATCAAATGAGGATCGTTTTGATATTGAACTAGAAACTTTTGAACGAAGAGTTGAACAATCTTGTGCCCCGTGCGTTTCTTGCCAGAGACAAATCGATAGATATTTAGCACAACAATCAGGTAAAACGATTTTCATTTAATATGAGTTATATCATATACTATATATGACATATATGATATAGGCTATATGATTTAGCAAATTTAACTGTGAGGAACCTCCTTATCAATTTAATATCACTCGTTAAAAATATTTAATCCAAAAAATAGAAATAAAGGCTGAAACCTGATTTAAATTTTCCCTGCTACAGCACATGATTTCGACTGGGAGAACTAGACAAGATAGCGACAAATAGTTTTCTGCACGTGAAACCTTGGAAAAATTGCGGTTAGAAATTTTTTTGGCTTCCTAGGTTGATCACGTGACCGGAAATCAGTCATCGAAATTGCTCAAAATGACCGAAAAAACCGGTTTTTTGCGAATTACCGGTGAACCGGTAATCATCGGAGAAAAAGAAAAAAAATCCTGCGTTTCAAATTCGGTTAAGATTAAGATGCAAAAAACCGTTTGTCGCTATCTAGTCTAGTTCTCTCAGAACAGATACCCCTTAGGTGGAGCAACCTAAAAAAAAGCGACCTTAGTGTTATTTCGTGTTTATTTTATGCAACAAAAATAACACCAGGTACCCGAATCTTAAAAGTAGTACAAGGGAACCAGCAAGTACTGAAATAGATATAATATGACTTATAATGTATGCCACTGTGAAAATGCCACTGTGAAAACAAAAAAAAATATTAGTTCATAGAACGGATTCTTGTTTTTTCGAGATTTTTTTTCATTTATTTATTAGAATTTTACCCGCTGTGCACTCAACTCATATATGGAAAGATACTTTTAAGTATTAAAAAAACTATCAGATTCGATTTGATATCAAATACATATTTTAGCTCAAATGCCAATGGTTTTTCCTCGAACAAATAAAAACCAAAGAGCCACATCTCAAATACAATCAATTATTCGTCCAAATGTTCAACTTGAAAAAACAATTACAAAACTGACAATAAGGAATAGATTGTAATATAAAGTTGGATTATTTTATTAATTAAAATCGAGCTCTTCAGCTCACGGTATTTAAAATCTGGCAGCCGTAACTTGAGCACAAAGTTTTTTAATTTCATAAAAAACACATCAATTTTTCCTTAAAATTGCATGAAAACGCAAAAATAATCTTTTGAATCTAATTTTCACCCTAAAAATCATTTTTTTAATTTTGAATCTTATATCAGTCGCCTCATAATTGTTGTTTATGCAATTTTATTACTGACTGGATTTTCATCATTACTCTCAACGGGCTGGACAAATTTTGGAAGTACAATTTTATTTGTATGTTATATATTATTTTGTGCTGTTCTCGGTAAATGTTTTCCGTCGGCGAGTGTTTCGATTCCGTTAATGGTGGTTCTCCGTCATGAACTTTCTGGGCTAGTTTCGGTCAACTTTGAGCTTCCGCAAATTATTCCGGCTGGCTTAGAATTTATAAACTTTCTAGGGAGGTTAAAAATCAAACTAAATTTGAGAAATTTCGATCACTTTCACGCAAAATGGTACTATTTAGTCAAATAGTTTGAGACAGCAAAAATGCAATCGTAAGCTGATTGGTCTGTTATAAATCTTTTTTGGTGCTGGTATCATATTATATCAATTTGGGGCTCGCTGAATTTTTGATATAGTCACGTGGCTTTGAATAATTTTCACCTGTGTTTTGAGGTTATACTACATCACCTAAATGTTTATCCCGCAAAAAAGGTGTCATTACACGCCCGCAAGACGGAAGTGGATGACGTTAAATAATAGCATTGCGAAGACCCAAATAGTGGATAGTCGCGGAACAAACATATGGGCGACGTTATATAAGGTATACAGTATACAACACTTATACAATAACGCTTGCATTTTTCCGTCTCAAACTTTTCGACTCACAGTATAAAATTTTTTTTTATCAAAAATCAGTATTTGACCGCCAAGTGGAGAGCCAGTTGCAGAGCCGTTTTACCTATGATTTAATGAATTTTTCAGGAAACCGATATTTTCCGGTAAAAAAGGAAAAACAACCGGAATAAGTTCACCTCAAGGTCTCTGATTTTTAATCAAATGAGACAATTTAAATATAAACATATGGTTTATGAAATTTCGCCTTGAATTTGTCCTCTTATTCTTAATTGCAAAAAGAATGCATCGTCATTTTATGAAAATTATACAATTACGATCAGCCCCGCCTCCACCGATTGCCACAGTTCGTGGTAAAAACAAATCACCACTGAAGAAATTGTCGCCGGTTATACAACAAAGATATACACCACCACCACCACAAATGCATCCAGAAATGGATCTGGCCGACAGAATGGATGACTTTTCATTCACAGGAGGGGCGTTTTAAAATTGGAAATTAATCTGTTTCGGCTTTTTGACCGATAAAACAAATTTTTTTATTTAAACCAAAGTTACGAAATAATACGATGGTTTTTGGCTTTAGTTTTAAGATTATATAAGGAAAAAATGATAAAGAAAATATCCACTGGTATATCGTCTAAGACGGTCGAGAGGATTAAAATATTGCTTACAAACTGAGTAAACTCTTTATATTTACATTTCAATTCTATTTTTAAAGACCATAATATAATGTTCGAATATATNTATTTTACTTTGCTGAGATATTCAAACAATAGAATGGAAACCCTCACTGTGACTGGTAGTAGTGTCAATAATTTTATTTGTCCGAAAATACAGGTGTCAGGTACTGCTGATCATCAATTTAAATACAGTGCCCTCAGTGTACATCCGCCAGTTTAAAATGTTAGAAAATTCCCAACAACATCATTGCTTACTATTGCTCATTTTGTGTTGAAATCCCTTGAAAGCAACTCCAAGGACAGGTCAAAACTTATTATTGAGAAATCAGGCGTACGCTACTCCGCCACCAAGTTATGTTTCAATGCGATCATCAATGTCAAATAATTCTATTTTGAGACAATCGCAACAAAGTTTTCGACAAGGTTTTCTGAAGGCTGACGCTAGATCTAGTGCAGGAAATCGCACCCCAGATATTGTAGATGATGTTTCGCCATATGATTCCGTTTCAAATTTTGATGAATCAGATGAGGCGATGGAGACCAGTTTTGGGGCGGACAAGACCGCTGAAAATAATGTTACTAATATGTCTTTTGGATCAGATGTCGGGTCCATGTTATCAGCAACTTTAGACACATCAGTTCAGGTTTGCTCTAAATCTTATTTACTATTTTTCAAATATGGAAAATTATTCCCACAAAATAATGGTTGCTTAAAATTTGATTGAGTATCCAAAAAAGCTTTTATTTAATTTCTTAGGCGGAATTTCTTTTTTATCAGGTTCACCAGTGTCTTTAGAGAATTTGGTTTTAATTTTTACAAGGCAAGTCTAAGCGGACAAAACGAGATGTCGGATTCTGTCTGCTTGACCAAGACCTACAGTACTTAATTCTTAGGGATCATCTAAATGTAGCTTTTGGAGCTCAGCTCAATTTTTGACTGCATGTCATTTTTAAACACATATTCATAATTGTGAATACATTTTTGCACTCAACAGCTAAAAAGATTAAACGGCACACTTTGTATTATACATTGTCCGAATATAAATTTTTAACGGAAGTTTCCGTAATTTGACACCTTAAGGGGGTATATCTGTCTGATTAAATGTAGGCCTTAGAGGCATTAAAAATAATAGAAGAGATCCCCTTAAAGGCTATGAGCGAATCT
>SCLH01062878.1:892-20472 GCA_004367855.1 Oikopleura vanhoeffeni
TATAGTTCGAAATTAAATAAAGAAATAATTTCCAGCATTAAAAGTGCACCATCATAGCTAGAAAAGATCAGCCGATTAAGAAGATTAAACTGACTGAGGAGGACTGCGATGCCATTAATGCGGAAATTTTTAAAGGGGGGTTTTCGGTTTTTGTGATTTTTGCAGAAATTTTTCATAAAATTTTGGGTCTTATAGGCGCCGTTTCTTGTGATAGTCAGAACATTATTTGATACAAAACGCAATTGAAGGTCAATTTTTATTTCTGAAGAAAGTTTTTGTTCTATTTTCGGATATTTTCAAAAACATTTCTTTCTCTATTCGCACTCAGTCTCACCAAGTTAAAAAACCCTATCTTCTGCCTTTCACCTATACGCCGGACGTCAGGAAAAAAAAAGTTTTTATTTTCAGATGCGTGGGCGATTGCGGAGGCTTACGTAGCTTTTTGCGTAGGTTTCACCTATACGCAAAACGGTCTGTAGTATTAATTTACTTATGCAGTCTTTGATCTCTAAAAGTTCCTACAATCACAGAAAATGATAACTAAAAAAAATGCACCGCGTTGACCCCTGTCTATTTTTACTCTCTTTATTAAACTTTCCTTTAAAAAGTTTAAATTATAATAAAATAAAATTATGGTTGGGCTGATGGTTTAATAAACTTTTTTAAGTGTTCAGAGTCTATTGGATTTTATTTTGACTGTACTTCATTGATAATGTACTCAATAGTTGATAAAATTCAACAAGAATAGTTTGTTTCCTATTTTGTTTATCGATTAAACTTGTTTGGTCGTTTGTGTGAGGAAACCAATCCGCTGTCGCAGGCAACTTAAAGGCGGGAATACAGACGCTCAAATTTAAATTTGCACATAAGCCTTTTTTTATCAAATTTTATGATTCTGAATAAATTATGACTTACAAAAAGCAAATTATGAGAAGACAAAAAAAGTGCTATTTGGCGCGTTAATTGCCAGAGATGTAGCTGAGACTGAACAAATAGTCCAGGAAACAAATTTTCGTCATTTTCATCACAAAACCACAAAAAGCCAAGATGGTTTCCGTACAAATCACCATTTNTCAACAAGAATAGTTTGTTTCCTATTTTGTTTATCGATTAAACTTGTTTGATCGTTTGTGTGAGGGAACCAATCAGCTGTCGCAGGCAACTTAAAGGCGGGAATACAGACGCTCAAATTTAAATTTGCACATAAACCTTTTTTTATCAAATTTTATAATTCTGAATAAATTATGACTTACAAAAAGCAAATTATGAGAAGACAAAAAAAGAGCTATTTGGCGCGTTAATTGCCAGAGATGTAGCTGAGACTGAACAAATAGTCCCGAAATTAAATTTTTGTCATTTCTATCACAAAACCACAAAAAAGCCAAGATGGTTTCCGTACAAATCACCGTTTACAGGTTTATGACTTATGTTAAGTAAAAGAGAAATTAAATACGATATTGGCCAAGAATAACGATTAAGCAAGAATAGCACTGAAAATCAGCAAAAATTTCAAAACTTTTTTTAATTATTTTTACGATGTTAATCAAAATCTTTAATAAATTGAAGTTCAAATTTTGATCGTTTCTATGTTTTTTTTAATAAACATACATTTTACACGCATGATTTATTTTATATCAAGAAAATTTATTTTATGATCAAAATATTGACTTTTCCAATTCTTAATTGTTGGTTCGTTTTTTTATTTTTCATCGTCCGAATACTTTGTCCACGCTTACTGAACAGCCAATCAATCGCCGCCCCCCCTTGTGTAATAGATCGAATTCGAAAAATCTTCAAATATCGCCAATGATATATTCCAATTTTTTGACAATTTAAGTAATTTAAATTTTTATTTTCAATAGAAAATATGTAGAATTATATTCATGAAAAATAATTCGTGAAAAAATCAAGGAAAAAGGACCAAACTTAATATATAGCTCTCAAAATATAGTTATAAAAAAATTCGAAAATGTTTTCCAAAAATTTTTCTGTTTATTTTTGATATTTTTCAATTGTTATAATTTTCTAATAAAAACCTGTTTTCGAATCTTAGACTTTACACAAATGTTGTGTAGTACACATACTCGGTTATCTATTTTTACTAAAAACTACCTGAGTTATTTCTGGATTTCGGATTGTCGACAAGAAACGGACACATAAACGTATCCTTTAAAAAAATCGATGCAAAAAATTTCATTTGAAAAAAACTGTTTATTTTTAATCCGCTCCGTTGGCGACTTTTTAAGAAAAAAATGTCTGTAAAACAATTATTCTGAAAAATAGGCAAACTATCGAAATTTACGAGGAAAAACATAATTTTCTTGAGAAATGTATTTTAAAATGTTTTTTTTTTTTAGAGAAGGCGAAAAAAGTGACACGTATTTTTATTTTTTGATAATATAATACGTTATTTCTACTTGCACGAGATACATAGAATCGATACAAAGTCATATTCCAGTGTTAAAATTAACGGGGAATTTTTTGGTATATTCGAAACTGTTTTTTGGTGCACCTTTCTCAAGTTTATAAGAAAATTTCCAACTTGCCATCATGCCTGGGGGGCAAGCCAATTCTAGCAGCCAATTGAAATCTCGACCTACTCGTTCTAAGGAGCAGCGTTTTGGATTGGGCAACAGAGCACGCAGTCGCTCCCTGACCAATATTACTATTGTGAATCGTCCACCGGCTGAAGTAGAACATCAACTGGAGGAAATCCATAATAACGAAACGGATGGTGATGAAGATGGTGGCGTTTTCCCTGAGTTGCAAACTTTTAAGACGCCTTATGAAATCTTATGTAAAGTCCAAAATTCTAAATACAATATTTGGTCAAGAGTAATGAAGGATCTGAAAATTGACAATTTGCATGATTGTAGTACTATTCCGGGGTCTATTGAGGTTGTTCAAGCGCCTGATAAAGATACGTGGGTTAAATTATTATGTGCATTTCGCACAAAAAGATTTTTGGAACCATCTTCGGAAGGTTTTTTAATTTCGGAATTACCAATTTTTCAATCTACGGCGTATTATAATAAAAATGGAGATTTTTGTCATTTCAGACAAAATTTTGATGATTTTTTTGTGTTTTATAAAAATTATAATGATTTTGTCAACGAGAACGCTAGAAATAATTATCAGGCGCTTATCAACAAAACTTCTCCAGTGCCGATTGTCAAGGAACTTTGGGTTCACAAAAAAAGGGACCTTGATTATTTCAAAAATTTGGCTACTAGTCATGGTGCTTCGGAAAACGCTCTTATTGGGAAAAATGTACCAGCTTATTTGAAAAAAGCAAAGTTTCCAATCAAATATTATTCCGAATCTAAACGCCAGGCTAATCTTCGAGATACTACTTCAATCGAGCAAATTGATGAAAATTTATCCAAAAGCGATCTGACTAAATTGGTCCAATCGTTAAAAAATCAGGCTGTCGCACTCACCTCTCAGGCTTCAACTCTTGAAAATAAAGCGGCAACTATTTCTACCAGGATCGATGGGTTACAGGTAAAACAAAATATTAAACGTAAAATTGCATCTTTCACCACACCATCTTTTAGGAATCTTGATCATTTGACGGTAGAGAACATTATCACTGAACAGCATGTATTGCACAAGTCCCTACAGGAAAATATTTCATCATCTGAAAAAATTACTGTAAGCTATTTGAATCAGGTTAAACATTTGGAAATGAACAGTGATGAACTAAATCTATCTATTGTGTCAGCCCATTCTCCCGAAAGCTTATTAGAATTTTCAGCACTTAAATTACCAGGGGACACAATAGAGACATTGGTTCAGCACTGTCCTACAAAATCGTCTGAAACTATTCTTGATTCTGAGTATTTAGGAAATTTTAACACATCAAATGTAGGTAGTTTATCTGTATTGAACGATACGGGGGATACTGTAGGGTCATCTAATCAACATTATTCTATTAAAATCAAAAATAAAACTATTTTCAACCATACTCTGGATAGTAATAGAAGTTATGATTCATTGGATGACACTATCGCTAGTTCTTTTGTCTGTGACCAAGAGAGTCAACATCTGTCTCCACAGGAAAATAAAAAAATCAACAAAAACACTATAAGAACAGTCTTGGAGACAGATGAGGAGTCTCTTTTTTGCGACATTAGTCTCCCATCCGATTATGACTAAAAAAATACACTACGCATTATTTGATCTGGTTTTACAGTTATACTTTAGAGAAGAACTACTGTTTTTGCTACAAATTTTTGATTATTGTACAATTTTGGAACATAATAATAATTTCACAAAACTTACTCTTTATAGAAATTTCCATGATCACATCAGATTGTTGATTATCATGGCTGTTAGGTTTCGTGTTTTTTCTCCAGGTATAGCGTTGTGCAGGCAGCAAAAAGTCATAACTAAATCAAAAAAGGTGAATTTTAGTGGGATAACTGATTTTCGAGTTTATGCAACAAATTTAATTATTCCGAAAGTATATTCAGAATCCTACATTCAGTATTATAAAATGCAAGATGATTCTTTAAATGGTGAATTGTACGCCGATTATCCATTAAATAAATATTATGATTTTTTTTCTGAGTCAATTTGGATATTTAAGGAGGTGGTGGAGGTTTCGGACATTTTCGAAGACTCAATGTGGATTTTTGATAATATTTGTGATTATAAAAAAAAATCGATTTGTGAAATTTGTCCGATGCTTTATTTTTTTGAGAATATTGTTTATGATTTAGATAGTTTTATTGTAATCATGAATACTATATTTTTATTCTACAGTAGAGACAATTACATCTCTAATGAGTTTTTATGTTGGCTGGAAAAATTTTTTATAAACGTTATATTAGGAAATTTTGAATACAGATACAAAAAGTTTGTAGGTAAATTACATGTCCAGATTTTATTATTAAATTATCAGGTTGAAATTTTTCGCGTTCAGAAGAAAAGTGTTATACTTTTTCAACTCAAACTTCCTAATAGTTCTGACTCTATATCTGACGAAATTATTAATAATTTTCAGAAAAAATATGTTCTTAAATCAAATATAAAACATAAAACTAAAGGGACTGATTTATCTAAAGATCTTGAAGATCTAGATATTCCGGAAAAATACCGTATGAATGACTCTTCGTCTAATAGACTCGACTATTTGAACATGTTTTCAAATAATATTTTGGCTAACGATAATGAAACTGGGCATGAGGAATGGGATATGGACAATGAATTTGACCTTCCTCAGGGGGATTTAGACTCGGGTCTTTTGGACTTTCATAACATAGACACATTAAACGATTATGAAATCAATGAAGAATTTATTTTGGAAAGTGATCAATTACCAAACAATCCTATGGAATTTGAAATTGAGCACTTTCCAGAAATGATTGAACTTTTTACACAGAATACACCTAATGACATCATAAATATTATGAATAATGAAATTGTAGAGCTAAATTGTATTGAAAATAATAACTATCAGAGAGTTGATCCTATTGTGACATCGGATATTGATCAAACGTTAATTATGCCAGGTTCTTTGTTTTTAGATGAGATAAGCAGAGATTTTTTCCACAGGGAAAATTTGTACTCTCTAATCTCTAACCATCGTATGAAATGGCTGGATGAGTCTTATATCAAAAAATATATGAACCCCAGACCGTCCGAGGACTTTCCGTTAAATGATATTATTTTTCCTACTAGAGATACTTTTTCGGAAATCAAAGTGTTGTCCCTTAATATTATGAGATTGACTCCATTAAGGATTTTTCATTTGTTTAAAGAGTTTCAAGATGTGGAGATTTTTTGTCTGTGTGAAGTTTTTTCTAGTAATTTTCTACTAAGTGAATTAAATACGGGTGATTTTAAAAAAATTTATTTAGATCACCAAGACAAGGAAAATTTTGTGATTTGTTTGGTCAAAAATTCGTTGTTAGAATCTTATGAAATTCATATTGACAAAACGTGGGGGGGTCCTAATCTTTCTTTTGTCCTAAGGCCTATTAAAAATGCTGCATCTATAATTGAGGCAAAAAAACGTACTATCTATCACTCAAGGGGCTCTATTAGATTTATCGTTTTATATAAATCGCCTAATGAGAAGTCTAGATTTTTTTCACAATTTCGGTTTCTCAATCGTCCTTATAACACTGAAATTTATATGAAAAACTTATTTGACTATATTAATGTACATAAGGAGGAAAATTTACTTATTTGTGGTGACCTTAATCTTCAATTGCATAACCCTAGGAATGCTTCTGAGAGAAAATACTCTGAAATTTTTCATACTTTTCCAGCTAATTTAAAGGACAAGATAAAGGGCCGAAAAACATTTACTTCTATGATATGGGGCACTTCCTCATCAATTGACATTTTATGGTTGTTAGAAAAAAATGCTAAGAATTCGATTTTTGAGAAAATTAAACCTTTAATTTTAAGACCAACTGATATTCCTATGCATATATCTGATCATAATGGTATTATTTTCTACTTAAATTTGAAAATAAAAAAACAGATTGACGACAGAGTTAGAATTCGTAGGAATAAAATTATGAAACCAAAAATTGGTCAGAATAATATGTCTTTAGAGCAAAAGAATTATTACGTTTCATTATGGAACCATACAAATTATGTGATTCGTGCGTTAGAACAAAACAGTAAAAAAGTGTTCTTAAAAAGTTTTCATAGGGTTTTGAGCAATTCTGCTGATTTTTCTTGTCCTGAAATTGAGTACATTCCTAAGCCGTTTCCAAAAAAACCATTTCCTTCGAGTAATTTATGCGATTTGAAAAATCAATTGTATGATAGATTTAAAATTTTAGCAGAACTTAAGCGTACGGGTGTTTACCAGGATAGATTGCTTGCTGATGACGTTTACTCAAAAATTAATAAAAAAATTAATATTTTATCTAGAAATGAAACTAGACGTCACATTTCTAACATTTTAATTAACACTGAACCTAATAAAATTTTATGGAAAACTTATGATATTTTTAGTGGCAAAAAAGAGAATATTCCTAAACAAATGTCTGCAGACGGTTTTGCGAAATTGTTTATGAAAAAAGAATATTCTCTGCGTCCTATTCCACATAATTTGATACTAGCTGAGGACAGTGTAAATAAGTTTAACTTTGGTAAAATGAAGTTGTATGACCCTATTGATACTTGCTTTTCTTTGGCTCATATTATATTAACCAGCGGCAGTTTACATAGCAGAGGCAAAGATGCTATAAATTCGCAGAACATTCGTTGTTTGCCGCTTGAATGGGCAAAATTGTTAAAATTATATGTAAATTCCTTTTTTGATAGGAATATCATTTCATATCCTAAGGTTTTTAGAGACGTTGTCTGTTTTCCAGTGCACAAAAAGGGTAGTAAATCAGTCTATAAAAACTATAGACCAATTATCTTAAGCTCGGGTTTATGTAATGTAATTGAAGGAACCGCAAATAAACAACTTTTAAAATTTTTAATAGATAAAGGACATATTGACGACCATTTAACTGGTTTTTTACCCAATTCGTGCACTGGATTTGCTTATACTAAACTTTCTCATTTATATTTGGGTACAAAAAAGAAATATAAAATTATGGCCTTTATGGATGTGGCATCTGCCTTTAATAGTAGCCAACGTAGCATTATATTGGAAAATTTAAATCAAATTATTAACAAAAAGGCGCTGTCTTTTTTTGAAAATTTTTTAACTCCTACTTCTATTGAAGTTAGAGTCAACGGCCAATCTGCTACAAATTATTTTGATGCACAGGCCAGAATGTCTCAGGGCACCAGACTTTCCCCTACGGTATATATCAGACTTACCTCTCATATACATAAGAACTTTCCAGACACTGAATCGGTTTCTTTTGCCGATGATACGGGATTCGTTTCGGTTGCAGATTCGGAAGAATTGGCGGTGGAGGGTATCATTAAATGTATGTCGGCTTTTGAGCAGGATTTACTGAAATTAAATATTTTAATAAACCATGAAAAGACGGAAATTATTGCCTCTCCGTCAATTAGACGTAATTTTATTGAATTTCGAAACGTTAAATTACCAATTAAAAATCAAATTAAATATTTGGGCTTTCAAGTTACAGGAACTTTCAATAGTGGTCCGTTTATAAATACTTTAATTTCTAAAATTAAAAAATATGAATTTGTTCTAAATTCGGCTAAATATTACTTGAGCTTTGGGGAATTTATTCGTATGTTTAAAGGCTATATTATTGGCACGCTTAATTATGGGTTAGCTCATATCCCTTTTTTCACAAAAATTCAAATTAAAAACATTCAAAAATGTTTAAATCGTATACTGTACAAGGCATGTTTCATTCACAAAAAAGAAATCATTAATTTGTCACAATATTCACTTTTGAAAATCTGTACTCAACAAAGTTCTGGTAATCGTCAACGAATGCTTGTTTTGTGTGGTATGAATAAAATGGTAATCAAAAATACTCCTATTAAATTAACAAATTTAGTTCGTAATGCATGCATAAGAGAAGCATTCAGTAGTAGGATTACCAGAACTTCTAATTCACCTATTTACATGCCGTTAAAGATTCTAAATGTTAGAAATACTTCGTTGAAAATAATGAAGACATTTCCGTATACAGGACTCGAAATGTTGCATAGAGTGCCTCATTATATTCAACAAAAATTTCCATCACCTTCATATGACAAATTGATTCGTCATTATTATAAAAATATTTGTCAACATGATGAATCTCTGAGTGGTGAGTGCCCTAACTGTCTCAGAAACCATAGTTGGGATCTGGACAACTCATCGAATTCGAATTTTTATGATGTTTCTCCTCCAATAAATTTATCAAATGAATTTCACGAACTTAATTCGGAAGCTTCATTTATTGAAAACAATCGCTTATATTATCTTCAACCGCAAGAATTAAATGTTCAACGAATTAACATTTACCTGCAAAGATTTGAAGAAATTTGAAGGGTTTGTACTTTGCCTTTTTTGTCATCCTGGAAATTTGTCGATTGCATACATTAAGCTTTCTTGAAATTAAGCTTTCTAAAAATTTTTAACGAAAAACTGCGCGCCCTATTTCTCCCTAATTTTATGGGAATGATCTGGTACTGTTGTATGGGCCTTAGGGGAACATACTATACTACATATGTTCACACAGCAAATTAATTTGTTGATAATATAAATTACAATTCCATCTTAGATTTATTCAGTTCAAAGTTAGAAATTGCCTATTTGCACTGATACTATAATTCAGAAGCATTTCAGTTTAAACTCTGGTAACAACTCGAAAGAGTAGTTATGATTTCGTTGCTAGGTTGTGGAGATGGGTTGAATTTCAAACTCAGGACAACTAGGGGGTGGTGTGTTTCAAGTGATTTATTATTTTTTTTGCAGAATAATGAATAGTCCAGACTTTTGTAAATTTTGACTAAAAAAATGAATACTAATACGTCTGCTGAAATTTTGTACACATTTTTCAAGGAAATTATTATATACGAATCTAAGGATACTCCAAAATGTAAAAATGCCCCTTTGCATTCTGTTTTTTCAAGACCTTTCAAAGGGGTATTTCGGACACGTTTAAATTAACGAAAAAAAAAAAAAAAAGTTTTCCACTTAAAAAAATAGGATTAGAAAATAGATCAATTTATTGAAACTTCTAAAAATTTATTTTAGAAGATTATTCGTGAAATGATCTACTAAAATGATAATATACTTCAATTAAGTCAGGAGTGGTTTTAAATTGGACTTACAGACAAAATGAGGCGAAAATTTCAGAGACATTTTTTCAGTGCTTTTTTCAGAAATAAATTACAAATTAGTGCGCTTTGCTCTGAAGAAAAATTTTTTATAAGGACTGTGACATTCGAGAAGTAATACTTAGATTTCGCAGAAATAGAATTTCAGTTCAGAAGGAGTGAAATTTGAAATAATTTTGTGCCTTGTTAGCATAGCATTCAGGAAAAATAATCCGAGAATCCAAAATTTGGGCTGCCAGTTTCACGTTTGAAGTAGCCTAAAACATTAGGTTATAAATCGGAAATTGAAAAGTAATGACTTGTTTCATTAAAATTTCTAATTTCTAGATTTAGGAATGCAAAAATTGAATTACACAGATCGTGTGAGGTACAAATAATGTAGTAATACTAGAATCCCAAAAATTTATAAATCTCAAAATAGGGGGTTGTAGAAATTAATTGATATTAAAACTAAATAAGTTATTTTATTTCCAACTATTTTATGTTCAAAGACAGTAATGTTTAAATCTTACTATCCAAATGTCGGTAAACTTTTAGCATAAGTTCATTTTGATCCAAAATCAGAGCGTCTACGATTTCGAATGAGGTTTCTGGGTTCTTCAAAACATTCAGGTTTCGACGAAATTGTCCGGATAGAGTCGCAGTCCACACATATTTTATTTCCAATCCAACTGGGGAAATAGTTTTCTGAGAATCAGAAACAAACAACAGAAAATCATTGAAATTTTTGATCATGTTGACCAAATGTTGTCTTTTTTGCTGGACTAATTGATTCATTCTAGAAGTTCAAAATTGTTAAAATATAAGCTATATTTCGATCAGGAAATTCCTACTAGAGAGTTTTGGAAAATAAATTTCAGAACTCTAAAGTTAAATTTACCCTGTAGAGAAAAACGTACATTACGATGCACGAGGGCGAAATTTTAAAAAAAATAATAATTTTAAAAATTTTATCGGATAGTCTATTTTTCCACAAAAATTATCAAGCTACATTTGATTATATAAATATTAACACAAAATTTATAATATTTCTGTAAATTTTGTTAGATATCAGACTCTAGATTACCTAGCTCTGGAATTTTATAAAATATGTCACGTGTTATAAAAGATAGTTTCTTAATATTCAAAAAAATTTCTTCACTAAAAAAGTAGTGTATTTAGTTTCAATTAATCATACGGTGATTTGTAGATTGTTAGTGTATTTTCGGATGAGTTTGTAGTGTTCTAAATTTACAATTATTTGCACAAAATGGACGAAAGTTACATAATCAGGAAACGCGGAAAATAATGGCAGAAATTGGTTGATATTGTTTGTAGGCTTGGTTGTAGCAAATATAATAATGAGATATTGGTCTGACCTAACATAATTTATGTGGCAAAACAAAGTTAGTCGAGCCTGTTTGCAATGTAGTAGAAAAGATAAAGGTGATTCAAAATAATACATTTAACTATGCTGTTTATCTACAATAAGTCGAAAATTTTGAATGAAAACTATAAAAATTAGAATTGAAATTATTCAATAATATGGTTTGATTTACTTAATTTAACAGAATCACCTTTATCTTAAAAAAGTGGTTAAAATTGCATTTCAGGCTCAGACGTACTTTTCAGATTATAGAGAATAAATTAAAGTTGAGTGAAAAAATTCGAAACAAATTTACACATTAGGGTTTAATTGAGATCCGGTCCCACTGAGACTTAACCGTCGAATTTCAGTATTAATTCTGTCTTTAAGTCTTTGCTCCGCCTCCTTGGCTTTTATGCGATCTCGGCTTTCTTCCCTCTGGATGTTTTTCTTCTTTTTCTTTCTGGACTAAAAACAGAAATTATATGGTTAATAACTAATCATAAACATAGGATTCATTTTAATAGGATAAAATTGTCACAAAAATAGCAAAACAAAACAATTTCTATAAGGACAGAAATTCAAAAATAAAATTTCTACAGCACATAATATGTTTAAAAACTCTTAAATTGTAGCATATGACTTAATAAAGATTTTTTAGTCTCATAAGGACAAAACTAATTAATTTGATTTAAAAAAGTACGAAAGGGTTAACCATATAAAATCTTACCAGGGAGGACATCTTGGAGAACATCTTAGAGACTCTGGAGTTTGAGGAGTCCATTTTTGCGGAATTGGGGCGTGTGGGCAAACGGCGAGTTGAGGGACCGGGTTGATTGTGATCTGTGTCACTACTGTCATAAACTGAAAAGAAATTTTTAGAAATTAGGAGCTAAATAATTAAAACTATTATTTAGCTGCCTCTCATTAGTGATCAACGGAAAACACGAGTTTCCTCAGGGCTGATTAATATTGTTTAGACTAAGGCTTGAATCAGTTGAATGAAAATTTACTTGAAGTAGAAACCGAATCTGCAAAATATCGATACATATGTCGAAAATCACATATTGGTCTATATTGGTACACAATGAGGATGAATTTTTATTCAGACAATTTCAGCTAGAGCCGGAATTACAACAGTTCGGTTCGTGAAATATCAAAAATTACACAAAATATAAAATTTTTTTCCGGCTTCAAAGTTCGATATATTAAAACAAATTATAGAAATAAGGCAAAAAATGTGTCCTCAAATATCTCCATATGTTCCAAAACAAAATTAAATGGGAACATAAAACAAAATTTTTTAGGGATTTTTAGAAAATACCAAATTTTGGGAAACTCCTCCTGAGGAATAAATAATTGTGATTTTGGCAAATTTTTAGGCCTGAGTTACCATAAATAGACGCAAAAGGGTGATTTGAATGTGAATTTTTTGAGGATTGTAGGTTGACTAAATGTTATAATCACTGATTTATTGAGAATCTCGAAAGTCCAACCAGGCTTTCAAGAGTCGGGTTAAACGGAAACATCCCCATTGATCCCATTCTCGCCGGATGCGACCCAAAATTTCATGAAGTGGCATACGCATCAGGGGGAGATATGGTAGTTGTTCAAACCCTAATATTTCGAAATTTACGGATTCTGCATCCATATTATCGAAATATCCAGTGGGTCGGAAGTAACCATGTATAAAGTGAAAATTATAGATAACCACCAGATCTGTCCGTGTTTTTAAATCATAAGTGATTAATTCACCATTTGGCGTATTTTCTCCTACATGCAAAAAACCTTCGCCGAAAGGCTCATAATAAGGAATATCTATATCATTGAAAGTCAAATGACTAGTCATAATGAAGTGAGTGAGAGATTTGGATTGATCTGGTGGTTATTAAAAGATACTGGTTGTTTTCTCTGGTGGTTGTTTTTCTTTGAATTTATAATTTGGGATTTTTTCTCTTTAGTGTTTTTGGGTTTGACTCAATAAATTGCCGGAAATAATGAAATAAAATATTGAAAAACGATAGCGTGGAACTTTTTCATGAGGATTCGGGATTAATATTTACTAATAAAAATAGTGGTGGACTGATAGCCTAAAATTCAAATATAAATCTCATAAATTACCAGGTTGTAGTTCTGAAAGTTTTGGCATTTTTTTCGGGGACGGATTTATTTCTATCTCATCACTGGTAGTCACATATACTTGACGTTTGGAATTTTGAGTGGTTGAATCAGGTGCAAGAAGTGGGGTCCGAATTTTTTTGGTCGAAAAATTTTGTCGCAGTTTGGGTCTTTCAATCACCTGAAAAGTTTTATAATTTACTCATTCACATTATCACACATTAACAAAAACCATAATTCGATTCAATAAATGGTCAATTACACAAAAATTGAACACAAAAAACCATTACAAGTTGGACATTATCTGGCACTTTTGCTACGAGGTAAGAGTTTAATTTATATAGTTTTTGATGATTGTACAACTAAATGTTCTGAAAAACTGAAACTCAAATATTTCTAAGGAAATCTTTTGTAATTTTTTGCAGGTTAGATTTTTCTAACCGATAATAAAAAAAACAAGTGCATTTGGTTGTATTGCCACAATTTAGAATTATATATTTGAGAAGACCTCGTAGTTTTACGCGGATAAAATGGTACTATAAAATTCAGGACTAAAATGTAAAGTAGTGAATACTCATAAATTCTCATATAAAACGTTTCAAATATAAAATATTTAAAAATTGTTGAAAAGAGGTTTTTCTCTTCAAAAATATCAGAAAATTAGCTAGTTAAAGGCACCTGTTTGTTGCCGAATTCTTCAAGGTTAATTTCTTCCCCATTAATGCGACTGTACAATAGGTTCTTCACGGCAGTATCAGTTATGACATTGGTCCCTGCCTCTTCTGTTAAGCGAGACAACCTGGTATCTTCGTCATGATTATGCCAAGCACCTTAATAGTAAAAATTAGAAAAATTTTTTTCTCAGGATAAAGATTCGTACCTAGGAAATCGTCGTTGTTGCGTTCTGTAATTCGCAGCTTTCTCATCTTTTTTGGCAGTTCTGATACTTTTAAATCTAAAAATGGTCAAAATATTTAAAACCGAAAATGAATTTCGTAATAAAGATTATTATAAGGATATCCAGTTTTGAATTCACACAAAAATAAAGTGAATTCACAACTGGAGCGAAAAAGCTTTTAAAGCCTTGTTTCGAATTGGGGGGTATATGTGTGTGAACGGTCAAAATAAAAGGAAAATCAAATCTTGAGACTAACAAATTATTTTTTGTCGATTATTAATAAAGACTTTCCAGGCCTACGATGTAAAAACAACAATGATACAAAAACTTCTATAGAAAATGTTCAATTTGTGTACATATTGAAAGTAAGAGGTGGATAACATAAATAATTTCAAATTTTCTCTTTATAAATTTGACACAGTCATATTTAGAAATGGTTTTTTCTAAGAAAACAAACAAAAATCTAGTTCTAGAAATAATTATTTTGAAACAAAAATCAAGAAATAACACAATGAATACGCATTTTTTTGGGCCTGGAAATTCGGCCAGATGGTTTGACACGGGGTGGTCTCAAGAAGAAATTTTTTTTTCATATAGTGAAATTCCCTATAAAAACAAATGAATATGGATATGAATTTCCATATTGTTAAAAGCCTTCCAGTAATATTGTCAAAATTTACCTTCTAAGAGTAGGGATTGCACCTGTTCACCAACTTCCAATAGGTCGTGGGTATCCATAGATTCAATATATTCTACGGAGAAGTTGGATGGCTTTGATACACTGTGTTCATTCAGTTCTAGGTTCATTTCCAAACCATGATTTAAACGATTATAACATACTGCTCTAATCTAAAATATTGGGTTATGCTGGGTAATCTGAAGAGTTATTTGCGCGAGGTTTCTTTTTAGAAAAAAATGAGAAATGTGGGTGAAAAATGATATTATCTCCCAAATGAAATTCTTGAAAATTAGACTCACATTGTCAATTTCTAAGAGAAACTGTTTAAGATGTGGCTGGTCCAGGATACATTTCATCATATCCTCTACCAGAGTTTTGATACGTTTTTGAAGATCCCCTGAAATTGATATTGAAAATAGGATTTAGCGAAATTAAAATTATGAGAAAGGTCCGAATATTGTAAACAGACAAAAAATTGAGACTACAATAAAATTGATTTAGTACCTATTGCTTTAGTCGATTTCATGGCCACTAATAAACGATTCTGGAGTAGAAGCCCCTTGCCAATGGTTTTTTTAAGACCTACACATTGATCTCTAGCCTCAAATAGGTTGATAGCCAATCCTTCCATGCCTAGTAGGGCAGTTTGCAAAATATCCTAAATTTAGATCAAATTAGCAACAACAAAACTTAAAAATAGGGGGGATTAAGAAATTTAAATTCTATAAGATTTCTGAGTAAATTACCTGTAGACAATTGGAAATATTTATAATAATCGTCCAGTTCTTTTTTTCTATTACTCGGCGTAGGTTTTCCACATGCCGTTTTGAATTTGCAGTGAGAATTTTGCGCAATGATTCCATTTCGTCCTTTAATCTTTTCTCCTCCGAAGCAAGTATCTTTTAAATAATTAGATAAAAGAGGGGTAATTCGAAAATTAGATGTTAAATTATTTTATCACATAGATTTTGATAAAATGAAAATTTTTTTTGATGACAAAAAGAGTGCGTATACAAAAAATTATCACGAATAAAATAATTTCTTCTCAACTAATATCAATTCTCAATCCTATTCAACACAGAGGAAAATTAATACCAGAGTCAATTAAATTTACAAGTATAATTAGCTCCCGCCTTATTATTTATAATTCAATAAATTAGAAATTTTTTATAAAACAAAGATGAAAAATATAACTTACTGATTTCATCTGAAGATCATTACTATCCTCAATGGTAACAACCAAGTGTTCGAAAGAAGTGCAAACCATGTCTAGTAGACTTTTTTTGTTTTCTAGTACTATCTTTGCAGCACCAATATCATCCACATTTTCTGTATTGAAGGTGCTGGTGCGAGGGGTTCTTAGTTCCTGAAAATCTGGTGTTAAGTACGGTGTGTTTGAAAACACAGGATAATGAATCTAAGACAAAAATAAAATAAATTTTGAAAGTTTTTAAAAAAAAATATAAGAGAAAATTTTGAAAATATTAAATAGTTTTTATAATTTTTGAAATAAATTTCCGCCCAGGTTATACTTACTGATGTGAAAACAGGTTTGGGCAGACTTCCACCGCGTCGTGAGCTATCATCCGAGCTGGTGGGAGTTGGTTTTTCTTGTGAGGGTTTGAAATCGAAGGATGAATCTGACGGACAGGGTTCGGTTTCAGACATAACGGAGGTACCTGACAGGAAATCACTTTCATTTGTACGCTCTGTGTCTTTCAAAATGCCCTAAACCAAATTGATAAAAACTGGCATTAGTGGATTAAAATTGCGAAAAATTTTTTTTGTAGGATATTTGTAGCTACGAAAATAAAAGTCTAGGGTGAGCATATAAAAATTTTTTAAAATCATAGGTTTGAATTTGAAATCATTTTCTTGGAATAGATATTTACCTCGCGAAAATACTTTTCACATTCGTCAACCTCGGGTATATTTTCTAGCACGGTGGACCTCTTTGGCAGGTTTTCGCTTTCGGATTCACTGGAGATAACCACACAAGTAATGGGAACTGGTTGGCCACTTGCAACGTTAGTGGCCAATTTTTTCCGGATTTGCAGATCATTAGCCCTTTTTTTACAGCGTTCAGAGGTTTCTACTGGATCTCTGTCAATTCCAATATTACGAATAAGAGGACTAAAATAACATAAATTAGTTACATAAATTAGGTTAAATGTAGGATGGTTTTGACAAAAATCCAAACACAAATTCCTGTAATAGTTTGTAGCCATTGAATAAACAGCTATTTTCACACTTACTTTTTGTGAGGAATGGGAATTGATCCGTCCAAAAGTTTGATAATGTGATTGACCATGGAATTGGCCCCCAAAAGATACGTAGCAGATTGTTCTGCTATGACGAGGTGTCCCTGTAAATAGAAATCAGGAATTGTAAAATTTTACATCGCACAAAGACCTGTGAAAGTGTAGTACTAAAAATTTAAAAAAAACGAACATACAGTATTAGTTCTGGTCGGCGGACGCAGGTAAAGTGGGGGTTTTAGTGCGACTTGACCATGTAAATTCTGTAAATTAAAGCCGTATTGAAATCCCAACTTTCAAAACTGGGTGAACACCCTGAATAGTTTCTGGTTTCAATTTGTATATTGTATAGTGAAATATAGGCCTATTTTGGGATGATTCGTTTGGACTACTTGTGTCTGTTGTTCGGAATTATTGAATGTATGTTTGTATTAATTACACAAAACGATGAAAATATACTTTCACAGGGTTTTTTACACAAGTGGATTTGAATAGTTTTGCACTTACATCTATTTCTAGCATGTCTGACACGGTTAGTTGGGTCTGGGGGTCTGGTTGGTTGGTTTCCCAATAAAAGGGCTCTATTGGCTGGAGATGATCCAACTGTAAGGTCAAATTGGGGGCATTCTGATTTAATCGAATGAATTTTAACATTTCCCCAGAGGTATTTGCTACAGTTTCGAGTTTAAACAGATCATCCACCACAAAATTTGATCCAGCCAATAGTGCGGTCTGTCCGGGCATGAAATTTCCTAGAATTGTTCCGTTGGCATCATCTTGAAAAATTATAATTGATAAAATTAATGAGTGGATTAATCTCATCTCAACATTAAGGTACAAAAAATTAAACATTTATTGAAAAACGTGTGGGTTTTTTTGCGTGCCACGTGAAATTTACAAAAATTTTTTTTAGGGAAAAAGACACAAAATTTTTCAAAATCAGCAAATATTAGATACTGTTCCCTGACTGTGTCACAATCAGACAAGAAGGTGAAATCTAAGTTCAGTCAATATAGAGGGTCGTTTTTGAGATAGTAAAACAGGAAAACAAGATTTTAAAAAATATGTTCAAAAATTTTTTTAAAAAAAACAAAAATAAAAAGTCTGAAAAACAGGGTCACGTGTACGTAATTGGTCTTAATGTTAACGAATGAAAATTCTTAGAATTGTTTAGTGTAGACTTTGAAGCGAAAGCTTTGCAGTTTCTTTGGAATTTTTAAAAAAAAATGTTTTTCAGAAAAAAGTTAAATAATTTTTTTTGGGAGGATTTTCGGGTGGAACATTTATTTTTGGTGAGTTGCGAGTGTCAATCAGCTAAAAGTCGGAGTGAAAATATTTTTCCAATAAAAAGTATCAGAAAATACCAGATTTTAGTTATTGAGATTAGTTGTTGATTTGTCATTTTCTCGGCAATCCACAATAAAATTCATTAATAAATTACCTAACAAACTGCCACCCAGATTGATCTGCAGGGATGCGGCTATTTGGTGTACTTCTCTAGAATCCTTATCGATAGGTCTAGCATAAATTGGTTCGGAAGATTCGGCTTCGAGATTTATTTCTTCCATCAGGTTGATTTGGGTCTGAAAATTCGAATAAATTTGGTTACTAAAATTTGACGTATAGATTACTCGTGGATTCAAAGTGTAAATAAATCATAAAATTTTGCACAATACCTTAAATGGGTACTATACTTTAGATTAACATTAGCGAGGTAAACAAAACATAGTGCTGGGTTATTTCATTAAATATGAACTAAGCATGAGATTACTTACAAAATTCAAGGGAGTTTTCTTGCTTAATTTTTTCTTGAAGCGGCTGAACTGCTTTGCATCAAATTTTGGGATTTCTAAGGACCCGGGGTCTCTCCTGAAACAATTGGTTAAATTCAATTAGGAGATTTTCTATAATTAAAATTGTGCCGATTAGAGAAAGTTTTTTAGAAATTCTGTTTTTTCTCGAAAAATCAAGTTTGTGGAACTGTTATCTCATACCGTATAGATTCTTTTGACGTAGAAAATTTGGACGCTGTGGAGGTCATGGTCAGCTTTGAATTTCTTGGTAGAGTACCTGCGGAAGACTCATTTGCAGAATTGTCAGAACACCTTCGGACAGATGGATTTTCTTTATCATGTTCCATTTTCGACAGTTTCCTCTCCATTGCCAGGTTCTTTTTTTGTTCCAAAAGGCTCTGAACCTCCATCTGATGAATTTTTTCTGCCAGATAGGTAAATTCTGGATCCCTATGATGACTTGTGGGGACCAGAAGGATATATAAAAATTTTGGTTTGAATGCTTTAAGATTAAGGGTGAGTCGAACCAATAAATTTTTAGAGAAGTTTTCACAAAAATTTTTTTTTAAATGTTTTAAAATTGGGTCAAAATTTGATGAATCACAAAATACAGTTATGGCCCGTTCCCATATCTGGGTGTATCAGCACGGGAGGAATTTGGACGATCAGGAATTCTGCGTTCATTTCTCTTGACGTTCTCGCTAATGGAGTTGAAAACTAAAAAATTGAAAAAGTTTAAAATTTTTTTCTGGAGAAC
>SCLH01062880.1:0-21684 GCA_004367855.1 Oikopleura vanhoeffeni
TATAAATTTTATGTCTCAAAAAACCAACAAATATAAATTTGCAAAATTTCCCTTTTTTATTAAGTATTTTTTCCAAATAATTGACTGAAACTCGTGATATAGACACCGGATCTGACTAATTTTTTTGTCATTTAGAATTTTTAATGCTGATACATCGTACAAATAGAAATTTTAGTATTTTCTTCAAAAATAATTTTGCAAACCTGAGAAAAAGCATATTTGCGCCAAATTTTGAAGTAACCTAAATTTCAAGCACGATAAAGATATTATCCGAATATGTTCGATTCTGAAAAAACGCTTTTCAGGAAAAAATTTTTTGACTTCAGTTGTTCGAGTTGATTTTTTTTAGCCGTGATGTACCAAAAACAGCCATTTTGAGCACTTTTTCAACGATTACGGACAAATTAGTCTAAATAGGTTTTGTTTTTCGCGGAGCAGGACCTAAAAAATTTTAATAGGCTATTACAGCCGTAATACGTTATATAAATTTTTGAAAAAATACAGAGATAATATACATAATTTTCTCGTTGAAAATTATATTTTTTCGTGATTTTTGAACAACTAGTTCAAAGTCATAAAAAAAAAACGTGGCTTTTTTCAGTTTTTTGCGTAGGTTAGTGCTTCTCTTTGTCCATACAACTTGTTTGATGGCTCTCAGAGGCGGTTTAACTTGTCAGTTTCTCTTTAACTTATTGTACTTTCTTAGGCAATGCTTTATTGGAGAAATTTTAATGACACAGTGCTCACAAAGTAAAGACTTCTGCTTAACTTTGGCCAAGCTCTGGATGCAACATGCCCTATGGGCAATGGAATTCGCGCCACATTTCGCTGAAGAAGAATCGACTACGTCAAAAATTGCGCGAGTCGACTCAAAAACAGCAATCCATATGGGGTTATACAGTTTTTTGTCCTATTTTAGTATTCTTATAAAAAAAGAGTCAAAAAATAGAGACCAAAAGCTGCAGATCCCAGGTAATCTTAATGTAACTTGGAAACTTTCATTACTATTCTGTCAATTAGAATTACCGAACTTAAGAAATTTTAACCATTGTCCTGCGTGGGGGTCAATTACGTTAATCTTTCTTAAAATAAATTTTATTAATTTGATAAATCTTATAACAAAAAATAAAATTAATTATAAAAAATCACTTATTAAAAATATAAGTTATTCTATTAAAACTCCATTTTTCACTTATAAACAAGTAAAATTAATGGACCTGTTAGAATTATTTATATTGACCAGGTTGTTAAATTTATTTATTGAAGCATCAGCATGTTATAGCAGTAATTATTATATTATAGAGGTTATAACAATGCTCCTTAAGTGTGAACTCAATAAAAAAACTATTTACCCTTATATCAAGGATGTAGTTGGAATTAAACATATCGTTAAATTGGGCTTGGTTTGTCAACTTAATTATACCAGTTTTTGGTTAATTACTACGATTGGTGCGTATTCACCTAATAAAAATAAAACTTTCAAAATATACAATGAAAGACTAAAAAAATACATAGAGGTATGTCTAGACCTACGTGGTGCTAGTCGTGATACAGAGATTAAAGTATATTTAGGATTCCACATAAAAACTTACTGGGATCATTTATATACAATCAATCTCCTATTCACTCGAGATAATGTTGCAATTTTTAATTACAAACAGAAGGAAATTACATTTTTTTTTAATAAATATGACAATTATATTATCATAAATTATGCATTGAATAGGATAGGCTTTTTTAAAAAATTAGAATTAGTGAATGTTGAAAATTATAAACTTTGTAGCAATATTGAATCACCTGTACTAAAAATAAACCCAACTCGTGATTATAAACTAAGTGTCATTTTATCAAAATTAGAAATACAATTTATCAGTTTAATAAACAGTGCTCTATCATGGAGAATTCTAATCAAAATAATAAGTCTTCTTACCATATTATTAGAAAGTTTATTATATAAATATATTAAATATTTCCATTCAGGTCTTGCAGACTATTCTTTTATACTACTGACGATTGTCTACATTATTTACGCTAGTAAATACAACATTAAAAGGTACAGTAAAAATGGAGTCTTTTTAATACTGATAAGTAACAAATTTTGCGTAGCCATGAATTTTGATAAACCAGTACCGTCAAACCGGATTGCCACAAGAAAGGACTACAAAGTTCTCAGTGTTTCCCCTGCTAGATCAAACTTGAGCCAGACTCAATTTAGCCACTCATCTCCACCAACTGATCGTCATTTTCCAGAAAATGAATCTTCTCAAAATGAACAAGTTGAAAGAGGCAATTTAGGTAATTATTTTATGTATGAAGAAAATTCGTCAGAAGATATTTATGGCTATAATGAGTATGACCTAATCACTAATATCGATGATTGTGAAGATTTTTCAATAAATGAAAGAGTCGAAAAACTAAAAAACGATAAATTTTTGAACAATGATAAAATTTTTGACTGCTTCAGTAATCCAAGTTTTGGCGTTACATCAGACAGTTTTATGAGTACTAAAAATCAACACACTAATAACATAAACAATTTTTCAGGGGAGCATAAACGCAAACGATCTGATAATGAAAATTCATCAATTCAAAAACTTTCCTTTGAGGATCAAACTGCTGCTCAACCTGCTAAAAAATTGAAAAATTCCGATAAACCCGAAAAGAAAATGTCCAATAGTGAAAAGAATAGAATAAAAAATAAAAAGCGTTATGAAAAAAATAAGTTAAAAAAAGCAGAATTGAAAAAATTGAAAAATTCCAACCAACCCCCAACCAATTCCCAAGCACCCGTCCCAAACCCTGCCCCATCCCAAAACCAAAAAACACCCCGTCCCCATTTTAAAACCAATTCTCAAAAGTCAAAACCAGATTTTACACAAAATTTGAACGATCTGCACGTTGATGAGGATTCTGAACCATATGTTATTCGCCGTGCAGAAATGGTAACTAAGTTGCGTACTATTACACAAAAATATCGCTTCATAATTTCGGATAGTGTAGAATATGATGGTTCAACAAACGGTGAAGATTCAATTATCAATATTGTCACCCAAATTCCGATCCAGAACTTGAACATTAAATATATCTTTTTCGAATTAGATGTTAGAAATGATATTTCAAATGAAGAAATTTACTGTAGATTAGCGCAAATAGGGATTTCATATACCTCCTTTGAAATTAAATGCCTTGACAATTCGGTACCAAATCCGAAAACAATCAAATTTGTTGGGCCAAACAGTAAAATGAATTATTTATCGGTTATTTTCTGCTGGGCTCATGAAATTGCACGTGAAACTGATTATGGTTATGTCTTTCGAGAAATGCCGATTATAACAACTCATTTTGCACGTGTAGAAGGACAAGATTTTGATAACAACTACACGAATTTCCTCTTCATCAATAGTAAAAAACTTCATTTTGACCGACAGATAATATGGATGAAAAGCAATACTTTCAACCTAATCAATTCTGGTCGATTACATATTTCGAAAGCAGAGGAGAATCTTGCAATTAAAAATAAAGATTTTTCGAAATTTTCCAATCGTGAAATTACCGATATCTACCGAATGGATCTTCAAATTTTAGACCCTGAAGTTGAACATCGAAACTTCTGGCTCTCGTTAAACCGACCATACAATTCTGCGTTTAAAATTTTAAAAAAGGGAAGGGAGATCAGGAACATTAATTTAAAATTAAAGCTAGCTTTGGATCCTAATCGCTATACACTAGTGGAGAAAGACTGGCTTGAAAAAATTAATGGAATGCAAAATAGACTCAAAAATGTTGTTATGTATAAGGAAAGTTTAAATTCTTGTCGACAAATTGAAGATATGAAGATTTTTCTTAATCAAATGAGATCAAATAGAGTCGGCGAAAAAGATATTGCAAATAAAATTGTTAATGCATATCAAAATAATACGGTCGTCAACTCTCATGGTCTAGCACCACTACAAATGCAGCAGTTTATAGATGAGAACATTAAAGTAGCGCTTAATTGTGATACGCGTACCCTTCTCAATGAAATTAAAACAAATGAGATTTTAAATAAACTGAATGCAACACAGATCGCTACCGACACTATGAACCATAATATCACGGATCTGATTGAATTTGCAGATACAAAGATGCGTGAAAATATGGCGAATAAATTTGGTGAATGTTTTGACGCAATGAAGAGTCATGGAATTTCCATTTCAAATGACACTATGGATTTGGCCAACGTTTTAAGAAGCGATGAAACAGATCTTGAAATAGAAAACCGTAAAATTTTGAAATTCAACTATGGCTCTAAAATGACAACGTTATCCAATGCATTTAACAATTTTGAAAATAAATCACAAATTTCGATAAAAGAAATGATGGACGGTGACGATAGAAAGCACAAAGTAATTTCGGATCTTGTAAAATTTAGTGATAAATACCCAGATGGCAAAATTCCCCATTTAATTACAGATGTTGTCCCAAGTAATTTGCTCAAAATTGGATCTTCCTCGGAGGATAGAAATTATGTAAGACAACAAATCAGTAAAGAAAATTCGAATGAGCCAAATCCTGATCAACTCGACCTTGATACTGAGTGGGAAACCCCTCTAGACAATGTTTTTGAAGGTAAAAATCTTAAATTATCTAAGTCTGAAAATGAAATTTCGGTCTATAAATGTTCTAGGGTAAAAAAGTTTTTTGATGAATACTCATTTGTAATGAATAAAAATAAAGACAGCCATTGTGATGATTTGAGTAAAAATAAAAAAGGACTAATTTCTGACGATCTCAGTACATCGGTTACTTTTAATTATGTTAAAAAACCCATTTCAAACTTAATTGACCATTCATGTTCAGAAATGGACAATCAAAATGGAAGACATTATGCAGAGGTTGAAACAATTATCAGTATAGAAAATGGTCGACTTGATGTTCTTGATTATACACAAAATTTGAAAATTGGACAAAAAAATTTCAAAGATAGTACCAGCCTTAATGAATGTATTCCATTTTTGCCTATAATTGACCAAAATAATTTTCAAACCAAAATTTCTGTCGAAGAAATGAACAAAGCCGCTAAATTAAAAGCTGAAGCTCTTGTCAGTTATTGTAGTATTGTAAACAAAAATGCTAATTTCCATATGAACTGTTTCACAGTTGGTCGTTATCGCCATTGGGCTACCCAGTATAGTGGCTGTGTTATATCGGAATGCGGCTCTCTTGAAGACAACCTAGACTTTCTGGTTTGGGATAAAGACGATCCATATACAAAAGAAAAATGTAAACTTGAACTTATGTCTTTTAATCAAGAGATTTTATTGCTACATAAGTTAAAATCGAATACGGACTGGGTACTTACAATTATTAAGCTAGGTATAAATTCGGACTTTTATCTCCCAGTGCCTCTATCGGTTAATTTATTTGTCAAGATCGCAAATCTTTATCAAAAAGGGCATGGAATTAGATGGACTGCTACTAATTGGGCTTATAGAAAAGTTCAAGCATTCTATGTACTGATGCATAGTGAAAAGATTTTTGAGAAAATCGAAAACGTAGATCTCAGCAACATCGACCAAAATTCTGCTATGTTTGCTAAAATTGAAGCGCTAAAATTATCATTATCAAGTCAGACTATTGCTAGAAATAATGCTGACATAACGAAATTTTCCATTAAAGAAAAGGTCGATCAAACAAAAATTACCGATTTTGCAGTACCAGAACCAATGACAGAGGTTAGTCGTAACTATGATTTAGAGAATAAAACTGAAGTAGATAGTGCGATACAAAATAGCTTAATTTCAAATAAATTCGACAAAATAATTCAATCGGAAAAAATTTTTGATCAATTTAGTAAAAAAACTCAAAATCTCAATATTTCGATTGATAATGACTTACGTCTTATCAAATCATCTGACCCCTTCATAGATGATTCAAGGGATTCTGTTACTAGCTGTGGCTCAAAGGACGTAATTTTAAGCCAAACTTCTGATCTACCACTTAGTACTGATTTTTTGAATATATCAGAGAATTCTACTGAAACTGAACATTGTGATATGAATACAGTACAAGCAGCTGCATATCACTGTGAAATTGCACAAAAAATGGAGATAGACAATAAAATGCAAGATTCAGATAGGCTGCATTTTTATGGCCAATTTTTTGATTATTCAAATGTAAAATGTCCAGAAAAAAGACTAATTTTTGACAATATTGTAGCACGTGAACATGAGTTATATCGTTGTTTTAGTGATGAGGATCGATGTGAAGCAATGACAATCAACCCAAAAATTGAAAGTCAAAAAGTTAAGGATAGGTTTAACATGGCAAGGATTGAGACTGATTTTGATATAGGCCACTATTTTGCGGACAAAAACTCTTATTTGAATACTGTGAATCCTAAAGCAGATTTGCTCATCGAAATGTTTAGAAAATCATCGACCTTAGTTAACTTTCCTGTGCCCGATGAATGTTTGAAAATTCCAGCTGATGTGACGAATGCTTATTATGAAAAAAATAAATTAAAACCAGCATCTGTCCTATTTTTGAATGATTCTGATAACGTTCAAAATACTGATAGTGGAGCCAAAGAGCATAACCTAAAACTAGCCGAAAAAATAAAAAATCAGGCTCTTTCTATCATGTATTGTAACGTTGGCAGAATAAATTCATATAAATTATTTACACTTACTGAAATATACCCAGACGTAAAAATTTTTGGCATAAGCGAAGCGAGAATAAGTAAGGGACAAATTGAGTCTGGTAGACTCATACCCCCTGGTTATTTTCTAGTCACGTCTCCAATTGATGAAAATGATCGCTCGCATGCAATTTTTCTCATAGCAAAGGAATATGAAAGTAATGTAGTAATACAAAAATCATTAGGGACATTTGTCACTATTAAGCTTAATCATGGTGAAAAACCAACTTTCTTTTCCTGTTGTTACGGGTTCAATAAAAACAGTGAGCTTTATAAAAAGGGGTTTAATCGTAGCTGTAACAATACCGAGAAACTATATTCTGATTTTCTGGAATGGGTAACTTTTGCCACTGAAATTTCGGGGAAACATAGTCATGTACTCGGCGGGGATTTTAACCTAGATTTTAACACACCCAGACAAGGTGAATCTCAAATAATTGGTGATTTAGGCAATATACTGTTCGACTATAAGAACTCGATTAAAAAGAAAATGAAAACTCATTTTAACCATCTTTCGATAAAACCTAGCGCTATTGATCACCTATTTCATAAAAACATCAAAACGTTAGATTTTCAGTTAAGAGATTTACCGGCCACAATTGATGATGGGCACAAAGCCCTTTTTTTCTTTTTACCAATTATAATGAAGGATGATACCTTTATCAGAGTCATTACGTCTAGGAGACCTGCTGCCAAACTTAAAATTTTTAGGGCTATGATTGCTTCATGGCCAGTTTTCCTCGATAATATGAATAATAGTGAACTGAATGATGTTCAAAAAAGTGAAAAAAATTTAAAATACCTGAGTGCGATTTCTAACTTGTTAGAGCCGGAAGTCACAAAAACGGTTCCTCTGACTAAATTTACCCCGCTTATGGCCCCAGATACAGCAGAATGGAACAGGAGAATTTTACACCTGAAATTCTGGCGTATTAGGGTGTCTGAAAGTAAGAATAATAGCTGTTTTTCTGATGCAATAGAAGAGGATTTATTTAACATAAAAAAAGCCCTCAAACATGCTAATTTTAACTATCGAAAATTATATAGACGGGATAAGCGAATTTTACTCATGGACATGTTTGAGGATAAGTGTATTTCCATGAACCAAATATGGAAAGTTGTGCAGAAATACACTGATCCTCAATCAGGTTTCTATAACGCCTCTGACCTTTCTGCTGAAGATTTAGCGCAAGCTATTTATGATCTTCAGCATAAAGGTAATGATTATGTTCCAATTTCAGAGACCAAGCTAGACGACATTTTTCAAAATACTACTCGAAATCAGGGGAAAAAATTTTCAATAAAAATTCCACCTTGGACAGGTGACTCAACAAAAAATTCGGTCAAAAAGTGTGTCGTTGCAGCCAAAGTCCATACTAGAGGGAAAGACTCGATTAATGGTCGATTTCTGAGTGCGATGCCTAGCTGTTATCAATCGATCTTAGAGAATCTGTTCAGAACTAGTTTTAAAGAAGGTAAATTTTTTGAATCATTTTTAACAAACAAAATCACTTGTATTGATAAATCAGCAGACTCAAAAGACCGAAATAATCCCAAAAAAAACGCCCGATAACGGTACAAAATTCTATTGGGGCTTGTATTGAGCGATGTTGCGCGGCGCAATTTCAGGATTTTTGTGAGAAAAATTCAGGTTTCGAGGACTGGCAACATGGTTTTCGACCATGCAGATCCTGCAGTACTGCATTCGCCTCTTTTGTCCGCGGTGTAAATACTAGTAGATTTAAATGTACTGTTTCTGTCTTTCTGGATGGGTCAAACGCCTTTGGGGCACCCTCACATTATCGGATCATGGAGCTTTTAGCTCAACGAATCACTGATAAAAAAACATATGACTGGTTTAAAACCTTTTTGACGAATAGACGTTATTATGTCAAAACTCAAAATGGTTTTTCCAGGACATATGTTTTACCGAATAATGGGGTGCCCCAGGGGAGCTGTAATGGCCCATCCTTATATGCATTCATTAATAATGAGGCTGACTTGATTCTAAAAAACTTTAATTCAGAATCACATCAGCTGATTAGTTATGCGGATGATTCAACGCTGCTGATTTCCGGTGACTCTTGGACTCAAGTTGAAGCGAGAGCAAACTTATTCACCGATGCAATTGTTGAATGGTTGAAAACTTTGGACATTAGCGTAAATAAATCCAAATCCTTCTATATGCGATTCGGTAAATACTTAAAAGATTCATTTGAACTGAAAGTAGAGGGGGATATCATTAAACAGATCTCTGAATTTAGGTTTTTGGGTATTAGGCATGATGACAATTTAGAGATTTCACCTCAAATTGAACATATAAGTAAAAAATTTGCTGCTAGTTCAGTAATGTGTAATACTCTTAAAGATTTTGGTTGCAAAAAACAAATAAAAAATGTAATTATGAGCTACTCTATGGGGTCGTTCCAACATGGACTAAATGTCTGTAGACCCTTAAATGTTAAAGAGTTTTCGAAACTACAAAGTAAATTGAATAAAGCCTTAAAATTTATATATAATGTACGACCTAAAAAATGTCCTATTGATGATTCTTATCATAGCATGTCACAAGCTGAACTTCTGGAGCTATGTGAAATGAGATCCTTATCAAATGAACAGAGCAAACTAGCTGTCACATTGATAAATGGAATTATTGTTAATAAGACTCCTTTAGCTGATTATAATATACTGTTAAAATGCATGAAATACCCGGGAAATAGACCATATAAAGATCCTTTTCTTGATAGTAATAGAAGAACTAAAATTGTAAGTTTTGACCCTTTCGTTAATAATTTCAAAAAAAACTATATACTTGACAGAGATAATGGCTTGAGTGATATATCATTTATACTACCTAAGGAGATTAAACTGTTACCTATTAAAAAAAGGAAGCAAACGTTTCCATATAATTATTTTGAAATTCTAAATAAACTTCCAGCTAGAATTAGATCGAATATGGGGTTCTACAGTAACAAATCTATGATCAAAACATATTTTAATACTATCTGTCAACATAAACAATACACGAAAAATCAACTTTGGTGCAAAAGATGCAATTACATTAACATCGAAAATGACAATTCAAATGCATTTTTGGATTCGGAATTACACAAAATTAAATCTGCTGAAATTAAAAATAATCTATTTATTGACCCAATTGAAATTCTCGATCCAAAATTATACAAAGAAATTTTAGAAATGGCAATTTATAGCAATACAACTATTAATTGTATTCAAAATGGTCATTTATTTAGTGAAATGAATGTGCGTCTTAATAAAGTACTTGAGGGACATAGTATGGATGTGCTAAATGAAAAAGCCCATCACAGGTCTGGTCCCTCAAACAACAACATTTTTTTAGAAAACTCGGAACTAAATGTCTTACAATCCATGGCGGTTAAATTGCATTATGTCAAAAATCACAACAAATCAATTTCTTCAAACAATCTCACCTTTGAAGAAATTAATGTTAAAATGATGAGTATTTTTAAAAGTAATAAAAAATTTTATCCAAGATGTAACGGATCTAGAATTTATTACAGCTTATACCATCTCAAAAAAATTGAAAATAATAAATTCGACTAAAAAATCAACTACGCCCAACTTGCAACTTTTCCCGCAAAAATTTTATTTTTTGAATTTCTTTTTCTTGCTTTCAGAATTCTCTTTTTCAGAATTAATATTTCAAAAATAAAATCTAGTTAAATGAAAACATTTTACTAGAACTTTTTTACACTTTTGCTCATCATACCGCTTTTTTTCTTTTTAACTTTTTTTTTCCTTGACAAAAATATTATTATACTTTTTTTTTCTCAAAAAACATTCCTCAGGTTTTCTTTTCATTTTTTTTTCAATTGAATGGAGATAAGGGAGAATTATTACAAGAATCCAATAATAAGACTATCAGTCATGTAAATTATAGTGCCTCTCTCGCTAATAACTTTTGAAAAAAACTTTATTTAAACGATTTTTTCACTACATCTACCTATATTTTCATTCAATTTAAAATGTCAGCAAACCAGAAACTGTTACTTTTTCTATTTTTTTTTGCATAATATAAATGTTTTTTTCCTTTAAAAATGAAAACAGAACCAGAACAAACAGAACTACACACAAAAAGAAACAATGGCCAACTACCGAAAAACATTATTTTTATTTTTTTTTTCGTTGACAAAAATATTTACTTTATTATTCTTTTCTCTTGCTTAAAATGTAGTAACACTCCTGTGTGGTGGAATAATAGGACTTCAGTGGTATCCTCAAATAAAAAATTGAGGATCAATACAGGAGTCCAGTTTGTTCAGCTACATGGGGTGGTCTCTTTCCCATTTAAAAGCAGTTAAAATTATCTCACTAAGAAAATTTAAAATCTATCGTAAATATCAGTCAAAGTCAAATAATCAATTTATTCGGAAAATTATTCAATGCGATGTCTGACCTACTGGCTACAGGTCGGTTGGGTCAAATAAAACATCGACTAGACATCATCACCAGGGATTACAGTTTTGAAAGAATAAAAATAAACCCCCATTTTTTTATTGGGGTAACAGAGGAGAAAAACTTCTTTTTTTATGAAGTCATTTCGGCAGATATTAGAACTGGATAATCCAACCAGTCTTTTTAATCTGCTGGAAACAGAATGTAAACTTAATGATTATCAAATTAGAAAATTATGTGTTTTTTTCTCACATAAAAACAAGCTAAAACGGTATTAAAATTCGAGTTATAACAGTAAAATAGCAACTTAAGATTTTAATATAATGCTATTCAACTATTAATTTGAAATATTATATAAAATTATCTTTAGCTATTAACCTGATTGGATCGAACTGTACGAAGGATACGATTATGATCAAAAACATCGAGAAGAATGCCAATTCAATCATAACTTCCTCTGACTTTGCAACCTGGAGGAATTGCATTGAAAACGATATTATTTTCTTTATTAGATTTCCAGTTTTTTGGCCGGCTATTATCTCTAAAGCTGGTTTTATGACATTTAACTGGAAAAATCGCCTTATATTCATTGATGAATCGATCTCTACCTACCAAAAGTTCTCTAGTATTGAGATTGAAAGTAGCAAATTAGCCCGTAATAAAATTCGGTCAACCTGCCAATATTTAGGTCTTAAATTAATTTTCCCAAAACCTAAATTATTGCTTAATAATCTTAGTTTAGCCACCACAAACGTTATTGACCCAGAACTTGAATGTGCCCTTAATTTACAAGATGTACAAAATAATAAACTTTCAACTTACAAAACTATTCAAGGGAGAATTGTAAATTTCTCTCATCCTATCGAGACAATTAATTCTATGTATCATAGATACTACAAAATTAGTGATAGGTTATCTGCTTTTGAAAATAAAATTGAATATATTTTTTGCATCAGTAACATAAAAAGCATATTACAAAATTGGTACTACAGTAATAAACTTAAAGGAGATATTAATTTCACATCTTTAGATTCGTACATGATTAAATTCGAAAAAATTAGTATTTTTCAAATATTTTATGAAAATCGAAATAAAAATAAAGTATTAAAAATACTAAGCGACTTTAACAAATTATCTGAAATGCCAATTTTGGAAAAAATTAAATTTGGTAATAATAAAAAAAGAGGCTCTCAGTTAGTTTTGACAACAACCAGGGCAAAAAAAGCGAAAATTGACGATTGCCTCATACTGACTAACTTAAATAATTTCAATATAATCTTTCCTTTTGAAATGGAAATGTTTTTTGATAATAACTCCAGTCATTTATGCCATATTAGAGATATGCTGAGCCGTATTTTTGACATCTTAAGAACTATTAGCGTTGCCAATTTATCAGAAGGTTTAGTTGATCTACATGCAATTTATAAAGGGGAAAATGTCATTTTTGTCAAACTAATTATTACTTCCGTCATTGACAGCTTATTAGTTTTTAGTACAAATCAAGACATTGTCAATCTAAATTTCAATCTTAATCTTATTAAGATGGCCTTAGATGATGACATTACCCTTGATGATATTTATAACGATAAAGGAATTAACCTTAAAAAATCTATATTTTTCGCATAAAATATCCTATCCTAGAATTGAATGGCCATTCTTTCATTGTTATTTATTATTTATAAAATATCAACACAAAATTAAAATAACGGTATTTTATTCATCTTTTCACCACTTCTGTATACAAAATTATTATAAATTCAGATATAATAAAATAAAATATAATAACAAAAGAATTTTTAAAAAATAATTTTCTTTTTTTTGTATATAAATTGACGTATGAGAAAAACGAACTTTTGCAATCTATTATTTATTGCATCTAATCAGCTGCTTGCTTCCTCTGTAAGATTGACCTACTTCTTGGTGTATGATACTATTTCTATCAAAGGAATGGGGATACTTAAGGGGAGTGGCGTATTGGGTTTTGTTCAAAAAAATTTGATTTAATAATTATCTGCAAATGAATATACCAACTTTTGTACAAGTAATATCATAACGCATGAATTCTGGCTAATAATTTTATGATTTTTTACAACTCTATGTTTTATTTGTTAATAAGTATGTAAAACAGATGAAAGGAGTACTTTATCAAAGATTAGGTCATTAATGGACTATGAATCTCATTCTAAATTCTGCCCGATCCAGGCTTCTCTCACGTTTGCGTTCGGCAGTTTTTTAGAGAAAGAGAAAGAATAAAAACATTTTTGACCATCCATTTCGAAATCAAAGCAAAAGGCGGGGAGATGATTATATTTCTTATTCAACAGAGATATATCCATCTCATTATCAAAACCTGTCAATTGTAAAGCGTCAGCTTGGCGATAATAAGAGATGTTTGGCACAGCAAGTTTAATACCGGGTAACGCTCGAAAAAATCTTTCAAACTTTTCTTGGTCACCAAAGGGATCATGAAATTCTCCTATTAAACCTAAAAAATAAAACTATACATATTGTTAAGTCAAATACAATACAGAATGAGGTTTTGGTCACTAATATTAAAAAATTAAACCTCTCCTTTTTTCAGTCTTGATATAACTAAAACGCATAACTGCATTTCGATTAATTACTTATCCAAATAAAATGTTTTATTTTCAGCTGAAAGTTTTTATTTGTAAATATGTCTTTATACCGTCAGAGACTTTTTTCTCAAGAGTTATTTGTATGATTATTTTACTTACAACCTATATTACGAGGGAGTGAGAAAGGGTTAAGCAAACCCTCATTGTGGTACTTCTGGGTCTCATCTCCGATGTTAAATGCAATTTTCTCAGTTCCTTCGTTCAAATTTCTCAATTGAAAGGCTCGTCTTACAAACTCTGGAAGATGCTTGGATATAGACTTAATAGTATATGTTATTGTTCAATTTTTTTCTTTTCTTATAGAAATCATTGTGTTTTGATTGAAAAAATTAACAAAAGATAAAATTTTGAGTATACGTAATTTTTTTCATAAAATTCTAATAGCACAAGCATGGTATATTTTGAGAGAACCAACCTTAACATTTAACTTGCAAGATTTTCCACTCTGGCAGGTATTATCAATACAGGGATCAAATTCGTCTAGGGTAGCAATACCATTAAGTCTCTCCTGAAGTTGTCGACATTTTCTACTTAATTCAGCATCTGCGTTATGAAGCTCCATGCTATTATGCATATTTCGAACCAAACGCTTTCCAACTAAGCTCCCATATGCGAAAGCATTTTGAAAGTTCATAGTAGACAAATTATGAGCATGAGTCGATCTAGACTTCCCGCTGAATTTTTTGAAACCACGGCCGAGACTCGTAGTCAAGGCATGCGATTCCGATAAGATCTTTGCAGCAACATTCTCACACCTTAAAAGTTCGACCTAAATTATCATTGGTTAAATTAGTAAATAGTGGAATATTAAGCATAGAATTTAACATAAAAATGTCGTAAAAACAATAATCGCACAAAGTATTTAATCTCCTGTGATATTTCATAATAAAATATATAATGATATTATAAAATAATAAATATTAATATCTAAAATGCGAGAAAAAAGATTTTTTTTTTTTGGTTACCATAGGACTCGAACCTAATATAATGAGTTACTATATGAATGGTAAAATTTACTAATTATAATGATGGGAACTCATTTATTATCACTAAAAAATACATTTATTGTTGATAAGATTTCATATAATGACAAGTCTGGTTACAAAATTGTTAAACAAAATCGCCATAAAGAATTTCATTTTACATACCTCAGACATCTCTTGAGCAAAATCCCTCAGGCACATTTCCACTGTATACTTATTATGGCTATGCTTATGAACCAGAGACAAAAACCCACAGGCGAGACACAAAATGTCGTTTTGTCGTCTCTTCATTGCTGGCAGACTGATTCTAATACTTCCTAAATCAGCTCCCTCACGAATGACAAAATTATAAGTATATCCAATTATAACCCAAATCACTTTGGAAATTGGTGTTAGAGGGTCAATCGAATTCATCCCCTTTCCAGTTACTAGCTGTATATGAACACCCTGAGAATCCCCAGTAAGAGATACAAGCGACTTGTTTTGGGGCTCTCCATAAGTGTAAATGCCATTCCGTTCGTCCCCATGTTGCATTATCGGTGAAATACTTAATATAACATAATATTTATAAAAATGCAGTAACTATGGGGAAAATTGACCTATATTAAATTATTTATGAGAAAGAGAGATGTAACTATCAGCATCAAATCTTCATCTTTTGAGTCATAAAAGTGCTCTATTTAGGTGGAAATGTAAACAGGTATTTTTGGATCCTCAGTAGTCTAGTGGTTAAGCGTTCGAATTAGTACACCAAGGTCGGCAGGGTCGAATCCCGTAGGCCCCAAAGAGGAATCGCCTAGTTATTCAGCTTGTCACCTCTGGATGAAAAAATGCCAAAAAAATACAGGTAAACTAACCGAAACACAAACGACATATCCTGCCTGGGGATCCAATTTTTCTGTTTTCTGCTTCCCTTTTTGTGATTCTTTGTCATTTTTGAAAAAAATTAAGATGAAAACTTACAATTTTATCGCCTTAGCAATGTTTAAACATAAACCATGGTCAGCGTTGTCTAAGAGATTTTCATGACCAACGTCTATACAATATGCAGAAAAAACGCAACCCTCACAGTTTTTTGAGCAGATCTCGTATATTGGAGTTATTGCGTATAAGCAATGCATTGAACGGTATACATATCGCTGCATTCCTACTAGATTTCCGATATCATAATTAATGTTCGATTTAAAATATGCAAGACTTGATCGATAAGAAATGGTTTCAGAACTCTCTAACAAATATTTTGAGTTAGTTCTGTCTAAATATTTCTTATCAGATACTGAAAGTTTTAATTTATTATCAATACTGTTTTGAGATGAAATAGCTCGTAATATTGCCATTATGGGAAATATTGCCATAAACTGTGGGAGTTTTGAGTTTTTACCATCATCAAGAGAAATGTCTGAAGATGTAAAATGTTCACCGGTGGGTCTTATGGGAACAATATCTTGAGCTGCACAACTTGTCATGACACTGGTATTAGTTATTAGTTTTGAAGGCCCAGTTGAACATTCGGAAGCAATTACAGGTGTATCGTTCTCTTGATTCAAGGCTATGGGGCCGTCAATGCATGTTGACTTCTCCTACAAATACAATTTTATTTCATAAGGTTGGGGGCTTTCACCAGAACGATTGATACCACTTTAATTGATAAAAAAAAAAAAAAATGTGGTCGGGAATTAGTTTAATAAAAAGTTTTTAAGAAGGAAATTATCTGATTTTCAATAAAAGCTTTAAAATAAATGAAAAAGCTAAAAAAGTATGAAATTATCTGATTTTGGGTTATTATAGACAGATGATTTGGTAAACTTTAATACATTAATAATATGTCTTTTTGAATCTCGCTATATTATCTTTCTCATGTGATATTACAAAAACTGCATTTAAATAAATTTCTGTCGGCAAAGTTTACCTCAACAAATGCCTTATTAGGGTCTTCCAGCTGATTGACCATTAAATAACTCAGGGTATATTCGGAAACCTTTTGCATCGTTACAGACTTGTCGTACTCGGGGAGTCTTTGAATCTAAAAAGTATTTTTTTGTTTGCATGTATGATATAATATATATTCTCTGATATTATTAAAATTATTGAACGCGAGCAGAATTTGAATATATTTTGCTTCAAACTGATGGACATTTTAGAAAAGAATGAAAAAGAGAAAAAAACTTTTTTGTAAAGTGATTTATATATCTTTTTTTTTTTTACCTTCAGGGCAATATTGTACGGTGGAATTGATTCTTCAACATTTACGTTTGTCACATGCAAAATGCATCTAGTCACGTAATCAGACTTCTCACCGAATTCAACCATCCCTTTAGATCGTAACAAAGACAGTAGTGAACCCACCATTATAGTTGCACCTCCGTACCAAGTTCTTTTCTGAGACATTTCTACAGAAGAAAGTAATAAATCTGCCAAAATGCGACTTATATTTTCAGTCACGTGTTTACCAAGAATTTTGTATGAAAGGTGTCGAAATACTGTCATCAACAAGAAGCAAACCTCCATCAACTATAAAGAAAGTTCTTACATCAATTACTCTCCCCTTTTTTTCTTAGGTTTATTTTTGTTTTATTTTTCTAAAAAAAATTCAAGGAAACTATGAATTGAGGTAAAAATGGAATAGGGATTAGAGCTGAAGTAAAAATTGGAGATATATTGCTGAATAAAGAGTATATTATATGCAGTTAATTGCTAAAAAAGACTTATTTTATGACCTTTAGATAAAATAGATATAATATAAAAAATCCTATATGAAGGGAACCGATCGCATTTTTTGCTTTGAAATAGTACTTTGATATTACTGCTAGTACAATTTGTACTGTATAAAACTCTAAATTCATAGTCTAGTCATTTTTCTTGTTTATACACTTACACTATCTAGTGACTTTGAATTAACAGGACGTAATCTTAACTCGTCCCCCTCGTAGCTACATATCTTTCCAGAGTAAATTGTTTCCAACTCGCACAGATTCATAACTGAGCGGATGGTTTAGATTTACCAGATTGTTGTCGTGTTATATGTAGGCTGTCAAAACATTAACTAAAAATTTAACCATCAGACTTGAAAACACCTAAAAATGGCGTATTCTAGAAAGTAATACATAAACTTTGTTAGTTATGAAGTTTTTATTATTCTATTTAGTTAAAAACTACAAAAGCGAAGTCTATTATGAATAGTAATTATGAAAATAATAATAAACAAAAAAACATTCTGACTGGGGGTCCTCAGCTTTTTCAAATATGATATAAAGAAGCCAGCACAAAAATTTGTGCTAATCAAATGGGCAGATGCGGATCACCTTTATGATTTGCTTTCTCGATCTACAGTATTTAAAGAACGATTCTCGAGTAAAACACACACAATTAAGATTTTTTGTCTCTCGAAACAAAGAATTTAAAAAGTTTTTGTTCATTTTTTTAGCATAATTTAGTTATTCTGAGTTATTTGCATCAATCCAATTGAAGATATGAAGGGAGTAAATGAAGATATTACCCCTATTATTCATCATGTTGGACAACTTTCCAGAATCGATTCAAATAGTGGTGAAATGGAAGCTAATAACAGCTTCATTGAGCAGCCAAGAAATGTCGATTTAGATGGTAGCATTAATGAGATTGAGGTAAAAAATTCTAAAAAAAATCGTTTTCTGATATAGTGTATTTTTTCAAATTGAGCTTTATTTAGTAATTAAGTTGAATGAAGTGCTTGAGCAGTGATAAAATTACTTAGGTACCACACTTACTTATCTTTCGTTTAAATTCAAATCTGATAAATTTCTCTAAAAAAAAGCTTAAAATTTATATATTAAGACATCAATTTCAATCAACTTATTGACTATACATTTTCACGTATTATTCATTGCATAAGTCTAATTTTAGTAAATCACGAGATTCTTTTTTCTGCTCTTTTGCTCCGAAATTTATAAACCGAAAGACAAAAATTACATTTTTCGGTTATTACCTTTGAATAAAGAAAAAAATTCTAGGTTGACGAAAAGGACAAAAAGTTGAAACCAAGAAAACTTGATTTTGATATTGACGGAGTTGAGGAAATTGAGCTAGGGGAAATTGAAATCTTTGATGCTGAACCTGGTTGCTCGATCGCTGGAATCACTCCAATTTCTAATTCCAAAAAACGACTTAGAAGTTCAAACGGGGATGCAGATTTCTTACAAGTCAAAAAGGCCTCCTTCAATTCGAGACGGTCACTTTATTCCTCAAAGGATACTTTACCTTCTGACAAGGGACCCAATTTTGACTTTAAAGCTAACCGGGCACTTATTTTGAGCTATGAGCAAGGAGTAATTAATTATGAACAATTTGAGAAAAAAGCTAAGAAAATGGCTAAACGCTCTTTTCAAAAATATTTGAATGAAACCAATATTTTTAGCTCAAACGAAAATGTTGAGCATGGAATTTTTGGCGTAAATGTTGCACAGGAATCAATGTTAGAAGTTTTCTGGGACAAGGCCGACAACAAAAAGTTAATTGAAATTTATGATTTTGAATTATCGGCCTCCCTCCCAGTTGTTAAAGAAGGTGAAGTTATTTTTTTGGATGAAGTTTCTACCTTCGCTAATTTTATTGCTTATATGAAAAACACTGACGAGTTTTTTGATGATTCTGAGGAAATAGTAATGCTCAGATCCAAGGTACTAAATAAAAATAAAAAAATTTTTTAATAATAATATAAAAATTTGGAAAGTTTGTTATGAAAGATTTTTCTATCTTTTTTAGGAAAGAATTTCATAAGGAAAGTTTTGCTTTAGTAAGGATAAACCTTTTTAGTAACCTATTTTATAAACCAGAAAATTGTAAATATCACATAGAGTCACTTGTTCACGCTACTGCTAATGTCCTGGCCCTACTAATTGAAAACACACTGCGTTTCCTAATTAGGGCCGGGATATTGACAAGGGTGTGAATAAAGAATATGGAAATTTTGATATAAACATGATATTTCTAGCTGGTTTTTCTGGTCTGTCATTATTTCGATCTGATTAAAACATGGTCTGCTAAAAATGAAGACAATTACGTGTCACTCCCGAAGAAAAACTTGTTCGGTTACCTGACAGAAACTTTGGGGCTAAAATGCAGAGCATTTACACGAATGGAGGTAATTTCTATATACATCTTTTTCTTGGAACAAATCATTTTATTTAAATCAATTATGCTCAACTTATTTTATCTTTTGGGTGTGAGCGCAAGTATATATTATGAAATAAATCAAAATATAAAGTAAATCAAGCTTAGAAAATTTTGAGATATGTGGCTCCGATGTCCTCCGATTTTTATATTTTTTCTTTTTATCCATCTAGTGTCTTCATGACATAGTTTTCCTTGTTTTTTCTCTAAAATAACACAAAATAGAGAGGAACAGATTAATAAGGATAAAAAGAGGCAAGTGACCTCGGACCTACGATTCTCAAATTTTCCAACCTACTCAAATTCCCAATAGAGCTATTTCATCTTTTACAGTAATTTTTTATAGCTAAATGAGGTAATGGCCTCCATTGTCAATAATTGGATGACCTGCAACAACCTAATTTATAGTCTGGTTGAACTAACAGCTCGAAGACGATTAGCACTATTAATCCCAACCTTGACGATCTCACACCCAGTAAAAATACAAAAATTTTATGAGTTTGCTGAAGTCATGGAACGAATTGAGGAGTGGGCAGGATTGTATAAGGAATGTACAAAAAAGTTTGGTGAACCGTCATCCCTTACTGAACTAGTCGCAGCTATTCGGAAGACAGTTAGAGCAAAGAAGGCCATAACACCTTATGTCAAGGACATTCTGACTGTTAATCCACGCTTCTTCTCTATCTGTAAAATCTTACCAGTCAGATTGAGGGATGTTTTTTCAACCAATGATATCTTACGCGCCGAGCTTTTAAATAGTATTGAGGCAAAAGCCGAAAATATTGCCATGGCCAACTGGGACCTCATTAAAGCATCTTTCCCAAAAACTTTTTTAAAGGTTCAGGAAAAACTCGAGGCTGACATTAAATGTCTAGAGAGCCTTGATTAAAATAATAGTTCGGGGGAACAGACCAGTAAAGATGCTCGCAGTTGATTTTCACGGTTTTTTATTTTCGTTTTTTATATATAGAAATCACTGAAATTATGACTCTATTTTTTCTATATATATGAAATAATATCTTCACTTGAGAGCTCAATCTTCCAGCGCTTTCTTTTTATAGGCCTAGTTCTTTTTGACTACATTTTGTTGAAGACAGAAAATGAGGTTAGAAATTTTGAAATTTTTCATGATCTTGGGATTTTTGAAAAAGTATACTGTATTTTTTTTTATTTCTTATTAAAAACTTTTTCACTGATAATTATATGTATTAAATCTATTAGTGTATTAAATAATAAATAAAATCTCTGTAAGTATAAAATGGAATTAATAGTCTTCAGTTTTCTCAATTGCATCTTTGAAGCATAATGTGTAATAAAGTTCTAATTTCGTATGATCTAAAAAAATAATATGAAATATTGAAAAATATTAAAAAAATTAATAAATTTTTTATATTTTTTTTTTCTAACCAAAGTGGGACCAAATGGATAATGTCTAGTTAATAAATAAGTTCTCCTGCAAATACCGATAAATTTCCACTACATACATGCATAAAATATAGAATGAATTTAAAGTTAAATCAGACTTAAACTTCCAGACGCACATCAATATAGACATTAAACTGTCTCGCATAATCTACTAAATGCTATCTTTTTATTGCAATTCATGCTAATACAAATTAGTCGTTTTTGACTATTCACACGCAACGGAGTGAAGTAAAGGTAAATAATGACACGAATTCAATTGATTTTGAGTTCAACTGAGATTTTAAAGTTGAGCTCAGGTTGTTATAAATTTTGTCTATTTTATTTATATTTTATTTGTGTTTTATTTATAATTATTTTTAAATATAAAAAGAAAATA